>PVIY010038473.1:0-23885 GCA_004026745.1 Myrmecophaga tridactyla | reverse complement strand
AGTGGCCTGTATGGGGCCCTCCCCTGGAAAGCCCCTCCCTTTTCTGCAGCTCTGTCTCTGGCTTGTGGAGTTTGTCCTGAGGTGACCCTGAGAAGGTCCACCTCTGCAGCCAGCCCATGGGCCAGGCTTGGCAGCCCCGGCAACCACTCATGATCAGGGTACCCACCAGCCCCAGCTAAACCTAGCTAGGGAGGGTGGTGCCAGGCCTGGCAGACAGAGGTGGGTAGAGAGGCCACATATCCACTCCAGCCTGGAAGCTGCTGGGAATTTACCTTGAAGGACTTACTACAGCCCAGGCAGTAAGAAGGAGAGTAGATTTTGCTTTTTCTTAGTCACACGTGAGGAGGCATAGTCCAGTGTAATCTGCTGCCTGCCACTTGCAGTGCTTTCCACTGCAAGCATTGAGCTGGCCAGTGTCTGCTACATGAATGGCCACAGATGCCCAGGGCTCTTTTGAGGTATAGGGGCCAGGGCTCCAGGCTGGAGGGAGACTTACAGGGTCAGAATGAGTTGCCTGTTAAGCATGCCCAAGAGTTCAGGTTGGACAAAAAACAGAACCCAGTGTCTGCACACTGCTCAAGGCATCGGGCGGTTGATAAAGTCTTTCCATGTCAATCAGCTAACATGAGTCTCTGGAAGGCAGGCATCACTCCAGGGGGAGGGGGAACTGAAGCTCAGAGATAGAGACATTTACCTACAGTCACAGGGACGAGTCTCAGCTCAGCTTGCAGGCCGTGGAATGTAGCCCTTCCCTGCCCTGTGTTCCCTGCCTCCTCTCTTCTCAGTGCTGGTCACTATGAGGGACCTGGCTCCGGGGGGCCCTCTTAGAGGTGGTGGCTGGCTTGGCTTGAGTTGGATGCAGCTGGATATCTGTGATGATGACTCTATTGCTTGCTACCTGGGAGGTTTTCAGGGATGGTGTAGACACCCTTGGTGAGTGGCTGAGATCTCTGGGCTTCTTGGAGAAGCAACAGCAGCTGAGAACTGAGAGTGTAGGGGACAGAAGGTCCTCAGAGCCAGCCTGCAGAGGGACCCAACTTTGAGGATGCGGAAGGCTGCTGCCTCCAAAGAGATGCTCTGCAGAGGCCAGACAGCAGAAGGGACTGTCAAGGATAGCTGTGGGGCTGAGGAGTGGAGGTATGTGGGTTGGTGGCAGGGAGGCAGGGGCATTGTTGAGAAGGCAAGGGCTAGGGTCTCAGTTACGTCTTTTCTATATTAAACTATTGCTTTTGATTATAAAAATTATACATGCTTATTAAAGAACATGACCAAAATCAGACAAAAAGACATTGAAAATATAGGTAATTCCCCATAATCTCTCCATGCCAAGAAAGGTCTAGGTACCAGAGGATAGGGGGACCCCCAAGGTCCCTGTCACGCAGCAAAGCGGGCCCTGCCCCTAAATGGCCTGCAATGCAGAACTACCAACCTCCTGGGGCCAATGTGGCTGGTGGCTCCTTGCTATCCTTAGGCCTGCAGAGCAGGGGTCCTGCCGGGGGTGTGGTGTGGCTGCAGGGTTGGCCTCCTTGTTTATTCAAGGAAAGGAATTGGACCTGAGGAACCGAAGGCATTATTCTAGTGGGATCCACCTCTGGCAGACAGGCACACAAGTTCACCGCATCTGCCTGCCCAATGCCAGGGTCCTGAGTCACATCCTACAGCCTGTGGCAGAGGTGGGCCATTCTACTGGGCACCATCCCCATTTTCCAAGCCCAGGAACTTCCATCCCCGTCACCCGCCTCAGCCTACCGGGGCCGGCCCTCTTACACTCATCAGCCCTGTAACAGAGGTTCTCCTCCTTCGGATGCCCTCCTCCCCAGCCGAGCGACCACGCCCCATACACCTAGGGGATGAGCTCTGGGGGAGGGGACGGGTGAATAGGGCAGGACCCCAAGATCTGACAGGTGAGGCTGGAGTTGGAGTGAGGATGTACCCGGAGACCCACCCACGCAGCCGATCCGCGCCGCTGCGGTTCTGTTACCCGACAACCCGCCTCTGGCTGTGGCCCTGCTCCTCTCGCCTCTGCGGCGGGTGGGCCGGCCCGCTTCGCCAGGGGGCGCGCTTCCAGGCCTGGCGCTCGTCGAACCCGGTCCCGCGGAAGCCCGGGAAGCTGCGCGGTCGGTCCCGGGACCCGCGGAAGGAGGCTGGCGTGGCGCCGCGGCCACAGGCCCACGGGCACTGCGACGGGGCAAGTGGGTTGGTCATTGCTGTGCCCTGCTGGTCGGCGGGATGGGGCGGGGGGCTCCAGAGACCAGGCGGGTGGAGGCAGGCCTGAGCGCTGCCTGCAGGTCTCACGGAGCATCAAACTGCGAGGGCCGGGCAGGGCCTGCGTGGGTTCGTGCCGGGGCCCGGAGGTGCTCCGGCTCCCAAAGGCCAGGCATCGCGGCCTCCCCACGGCGCCCGAGGCTGCTCAGCCGCGCGCCTGCAGTGACACCCAGTGGCCGTGGCGGGAAGTGCCGGCGCTCGCCCGGCTCCAGGTCCCGAGGCCGGCCCCTCTCGAGGTTCCCACTCGCGGTTCCGAGCGGGCACCCCCGAGGAAAGAAGGTCGCGCTCTGCAGACTGCCCCGCGGGGCACTTCCCCTTCTCCTCCCCCGTTTCCTCCCCTGCAGGCGCCCGAGCGCCGGGAGATCCTGCAAGGCTGCAGTGCCCGGAAGGGCGGGGCGGGGCGGAGCGGCGGCGCTGGGCTGTGACCCCGACCGGTTTCACTTCTGGCTCCCGACGCCGGGTGTGCTGGGAGGGGACAGCGGGGAGGGAGGGGACACGTGGGCACGCCGGGGTCGCGCGCCCGGGTGGAGGGATGGCTTTTTACTCCCGGGGTGTCACGCGATCCACTTTCCACACACCTCTTTCCCCCCAGTTCCACTGCGCCGTCCCCCGGAGCTGTGGCTCCCCCAGCAGCCGCCGCCCCCTCCGGGCCTGCCGACCCCCGGAGAGGCCCCGAGCGGCGTGGGCGGCAGGAGGAGCGAGCTGTGAAGCCGCAGGCGGGGGGTTAGGCCGCGGCTGCTGAGACGCCGAGCTGTTTCTCAGAAGTGCAGCTGCCCCTCCCGTCACACCCCCCTCAACTCCCACCTCACGCCGCACCCCTCCACCACCCCGCCTCGCCGGGGCCCCTGCCTTCCTCACCCTGGCACCCTAACCCGGGAATCTGGTGTCTGGGTCCTGGCTCCTCGCAGAATTGAGCAGACCCTGCCTCAGCTTCAGACCCAGCCTCAACCCCCGTATTCAGAGGCGCCCCCAACCCCGCCGGTGAGGGGCAGGAGCCTGACGTCTCCCACTCCTCTCCTCCCCTCTTGTGGGCCACGGTTGCAGTTTCATCTTCTTGGCAAGATGGAATGGTTCTTCAAAAATGACCTCTTGAGGAAATCATAGCCCACTGTCACCCTGTCTCCAGTGTCCCCTCCCCACAATGCCCGAGTTTGGCGGGAAGAGGAAGAGGGAACAGAACCTCCGTGCCCGTGGGGGCTTAGAGGTCTGAAACGTGGCTGGAGCAACGGTGTCCCCGTGTGACTTCGAGTTCCAGCTGGAAGGAACTTCTGAGATCCTTGACTTCTGGGGAAAATCCAGATCTAGGGAGGCAAAGCAATGCGTCCAGGTGGGAGTTGGAGTCCAAATACTCCCCTGGATCTGCACCAGGCTGCCTGTCGCTTATTCAGAAATCAGAGCTTTGCTGGATTCACTGGCTCTGCCTCATTCCTCCCAACACTGGGGGGTGGGGTCGGGGCTGGGGCTGGGAGGTGGGGGGCGGGGAGAGGTCCCCAGGAGCCCACAGAGGGGGCAGTTCAGGTCTGTGCCTAAGAGGGAGGAAGAGGAGGTGCTGAGAATGTAATTCCAGTGGGGGTGGGATGGGGATTGAGCTGGTGGAAGGACAAGCTTGAGGGAGGAGGTGGCACCTGCCCCCCTCATTCCCATCCACCAGCCGCCCCCAGGGCTGTGGTTTATTTGACTAGGCGGCCCTTCTGGGCCAGGGGCCGGGGGGCTGAGGGGGAAGGTGAGGTGATGGGAAAAGGCTGTTCTGGGGCTTCCTGCCCCCTCACTCTTGGAGAAGGGGGGCAGTTTACATCACCCGCAGGCCCTCTAACCTCCATTCTTTCCACTGCCTTGCTCTTTCCTTGGGTATGTGTGTTATTCTGGGGGAAGGTCTGTTATTTTGGGGGAAGGGAGGCAGCTGCTTACTTCACAGGTCAAGATGGAGTTAAAAACAAAACCGCAGCAAATGCAACACCCGTGTCCTTCAGGGACTTTCCATGACACCTTCCCTCCCCCCTCTCCCCAAGCCAGGGAGCACCTCCCCAGAGGGCCTCCCCAGCCCAGGTGCAGTGGCTTTTGGCTTTTATGCAAATAACTGTCTGACCCGGGAGTGTGTCCTCCACCACCCCTCAGGCTGGCACTCTCAGCCCCCTGAGCCCTCTAACTCCACTATTCCCCAGACCCTGGATTCTAGGGGATGGGAGAAGAGAGAAGGGAGATAGGTTTTCCCTCCTGCCTGTCCTCAAGTGACAGTTGCCTGCAGGTGGAGGCCTAGGCACCCCAGCCCGTGGGGATGGCCTGGTGTGTTATATGATGGGGGAGGGGGAAAAGGAGGGTGCAGGTGTGGGGTGACCTCCGCTGTCAGGCCTGCCACATTTAAAGCATCACACTGGTTCTCCAGAGGCAGGAAAGGAAACTGCTCTCCATTCAGCCCCAACCCCAGCACAAACCAGCCACCGGGGCTCTCCCCACTGCTTATTGGCAAAGGGGATCAGTGTTGCCCTGTCTCCCTGTTTGCTCCCTGAGCTGTTTCTGCTTTGGGAAGGGAGTGGAGATAGGGACAGCCCCACACCACTCCATCAAAGGCTAAGAATCAGCTACTGAGAGGCTGCTCTAGATGCGTTTAATGTTAAAATACAAAGGCAGAGAGCTGTGCCGTTCCTCTCCCCTGCCTTTGTGTCCAGACTGGAGAACCTGCTGGAGATCGTCAAACAGTCCAGGTGGCACGGGAGGGAGGGGGATGGATCTGAACATAGAGCCAGCAAAGGCAGCCACCAGCGTGGCCCTGCATTTGTTAATCCTTGTTCAGAAATGTCGTCCACCGAAAAGGAAAGGGAACGTACTTTGGACAAGGCTGAGTAGGTCAGGTTACCTTCTTTCTAACATTTACTAAGAAAGAACACAAGATACCAAGACAGTGAGAAAGATGCCCAATCCCAATGCCATTCTCGTGGAAGCGTTCCCTTCTAGCACCCAAGGCTTAGACCTCTAAGGGTCTAAAAACAGTATGTAACTGTGTCTGAGGTCCCAAATGTGGATGTTTATGAGACTCCAGAGATGAAAAAGTCAGGATGTACTTGTCATTCCAGCAGAATCCTACTGGGAGGGAAGGCGAAACAGTGGCTTTAGGTAGGGAGACACTGCTTAATGCATTTTTTGCCGCTAAGTCCCGGTCCCCAATCTCAGGGCCCTTTAGGGGACTAGGCACCAGTGGAACCACAACCCCTCTCTAAGGGGGTAGGGGTTCAGCAGCAGAATACCAGTGGCAGGCTCAGGAGGTGTCAGGAGAGATGTCTTATTTAAGTGGTAATTCCGTTTTTTCTTCACTCTTGGACTTTACAAAATAGCAGAGCAGCAACTACAAATGATAGGCATTGCACAGTGACTAATTTTAAACACACCAGTATTTTTTTATTTTTCAGTATAAAAATCAAACAAGATAAACCTTGAAAACTATCAGCGGGGTTGTTATTGACACGAGGATGCATTCATTATGGTTCTGGCAAGGGTTATTAGCATTGCTACATTTCAGAAGCTGGTTTTCTTTAAACAGTTTTTACAGAGAAGCAAGGTACCTTACAGTGGTCCAAATGATTGGACTTTGGGTAAAATTCCAGAGGTGTCATGAGAGAAAGTCATAACTGGGTTTCTGAGAAACCCAGACGGGTGGAAGGGCACCGTGAGCACAGGCCGTGTCTGACCGCCCTGGTGGGAAGGCTGCTCTGAGCCCCAAACCACGTTCTGTTCTCAGTGCCTTGCCCACCATCCGCAGACACGGGTCATCCATAGACCACATGCGTGGTGGGTTTGGCAACCAGAAATTTAAGATAAGCTATGGTTTTTCCAGTAGCCAAAATGATCCCTCACCAAAGCTCACAGACTGAGAAACTGAGCATGCAAAACCACAGTCTGGGTGAAGGGATGTCTGCTTTTTAAATGACCTGCTAGTTCTTTGCAACCCACAGTAATTTTGTTCCTGTGAACCCATAGAAGCAGGCCCACTGAAAAGGGCCTTGTCTGCTAACTTGGAAAAGTCCTTGTATAAATGAGTCATTGGAAATGGGATCAGTCATTTTTAAGAAATGGCTGCCCATTTACCTAACGTACTAAAATGTCTGTTTTCAGTCTTTCAGGAGAGGAAGAAGCAAAGGTATACTTCTACATTCAGAACATGAAGTGGGCCCACAGATGTGTCGTAAAGCTTGGGAGAAGGTGGCTGGCCTGGTGGAGCTGCTCTCCAGGCTCTCTGGAGTGGAGGTGGTGGAGAGAAGGACAGTAAAGACCATCTGAGGAAACTCGAACTTGTTTGGGGAACTAAGATGGTGAGGGCACAAAGCTATTCTGCTTCACTGGGTGCAGTGCCATGGCGTTTCTGTTAACACGCACTGGTCTCAAGGTTCAGCATATTTTACACATTAAAACAACATGAAGGAAAGTGTGTGTTAGCGACCCATGGAGGCAAGTAAATTACAATTATAGTCCTAGTGTGGTCTTTGAATGCTTTTCATGAACTCAAATCCAGACAGAGCACAGAGTGTAAAATCAGCAACCATCCAGTATAGTTTCCAACCCGCAAAGCAACATTATCCCATACACAAAATTACATAAAACCTCATAACACACTTAGGAGGTAGGTATTGTTATGGCCTTACATTTTTAGTCAGAACATTAACACTTCAACTTCAAATAATGATTCAATCAATGACAAATGTATAAGGCAGTCCACTAGCATAACACTCAGAGGAAACTTGTAGCCAAGTGCTTCAAAGTGCAAAAACCTGTTTATCGTATTCTTGGCACGGTGGTGCACAGACTGTATACCGCTTGGTAAGTTAGAGGTACAGTCTTGTGTCACTTCAGAGCTCATACAAGTTTAAAGCACAAACTTCTTTTCTGAGCTCACAGTCCTTAGAGCCAGCAGCCCCAACCCCGGGCTGCCTAATCAGTGGCAGAGCCACACTCTCCTTCAGCCTCGAGAACATTCCTCTTCCTAGGGTGACCCAGGTCTAACCTAGCTTTCAGGCCAAAACTGTTCTCTTCACAGGCACTTAAATTCTGAACTCTGCCCACAGAAATTCTCTGAACACTCTGAGTGCCCAAAACAGCTTGTAATTCTTTAAAAAATAAGAGGTATCACTGTATATCTCTTATCTTCCTCTGCTGCTGATGCTATTTTTTAGGACAAGATTTTAAAAGCTCCCCTTTCTTTTCTCTTCTTGAGCTCACAAGCTCTGAGTCTTTGAGTCCTCAGATATGTTCAAGTTTTTTTTCACAAATCTTGAGGGGCCTGGAGTTTCCAAGCCTCCCTTGTCTTGTGGGCTACACTTTTAAGTTAGAACTTTAAAGAAATATTTCCATTACAGTCTTTTCCCCCTGCCCTGGGGTGTATAGAGAACACTGTTCTTTTTCCCTGAGAACAGTCTAAACCTCATGTTAGCTGGGAGGGGGCAGGGTGGGGGGAGAGGAGAAGGAGAATAAGAATAGTATTTCAGATGCTATTTGGAAAACCTTTATGTTGATGTGGGATTTGTTAATAACACAATGTTTCAACTGAGTTAAAATTTTGTGCTTTTAAATATTTTTCTTTGCAAAATAAATCTGAGGTCATTTTATATCTGAGCCACTGTGCCTATGGGCCTAGCAAAATGTGAAGCACTGCACTTGAAAGGTGAGAGATTTTGTCACTTACAAAATCAGAAGCTAATTTATTAACAGCTCAGAAAGGGTAACAAAACACCAGGTTTTCTAGCTTATCTATATGAAGGCAAAATAGCTTTCTGGGAGATTGACTTAAGGAATCTAAAGACTGGTTGATTTATTGATATCTTTTTTTCTTTTTCCCTCTTTTACTGGTTGTGGTGATGGAGTAATAAGGAAGATGACTTCTCTTTAGTTTTCTGCCAATAGGAAATACCTATGCAACACTTCAAATAGAGAGACGGAACAGTTGGAGAGCCAGCTCTCTTCATTTTCCACCCTCACCCCAAATCTATCACCTTGATTGTAGGGAACATTTCCTGGGTTTGAGGGCTCCTCAGACAGCCACCTCCTGGGTATGTGGTGGGAGGCCTGCCTACAAGAAGCGTGGTGAGAAAGGAGGGGGAGAGAAGACACAAGAAGACTCTGGATGAGAAAGTAAATGAGCTGCCTGAAGCTGCTACAAGGACTTCACTGCCCAATAGGGGCAGATGCTCACCACGAATCTTGCTTCTCTCTAGGCATCTTGTTAAGATTCTCCACACCCTCTTTCCCAACTCCCAGCCAGGGGGGCATTAATCGGTATAAGGAGTGAATGCATAAGCAAGGGGTTACCTGGATGGCAGTAATCACTGAACACCACCAGGGTTCAACTCCAAGACTTGAGAATGTGGAGTTTACATGTATAATTATTTTTTCAGGAACTGATATGCCCCACTCTAAACTCAGAATGCTAGTGAAAGTACAGCCTTTGTGAGTGGTTGCCCCACTGAGAAAACTGACCTCAGAGGAATGGAAATCATTCAGCAAACTGTCAGGGAAAAAAAAGGATTATGTTTACAGAAAGAGTCCCCCAGTTGGTGGAATGAGCCTGAGTTTTCTTATCTTGAGATGCAAAACTTGATCTATTCAGCAAATGTTGTCCCATTAATCTGGTAGAAATGCTCCCTTTCCCTAGCTTTTTCTCCTACTAATCCCTGCTTCCAAATTCTTTTTCTTTTGTCCCCCTTAAGAGTTAACAGGGTGTGTGATATTTCAAGACTATAATAAACTCTTCTTTCAAAATGGGTTTAAGCAATCTGGCATAGCTTGAAGTCTAGTATTTCAGAAACACAGTGATGTATGAAGACTACACACCAAAATGCATCTAGTCCTGTAGCTGCAATCACAAACATGCTGGGACTGTCGCCATGGAGTGTCATAAAACCCTTTTTTCCTGAGACAGACGCCATGCTATGGAGTAGGATAAGGATTTGTACAGTCTGGGGTGGAACATTTAATTACTGGCAGCATATAAATGAGTTGAGTTTGAGCCTAATGCATAAGCCCTTTAGAAATATCAAGGCAGATACATAAACGCTAATCTACTAGGAATTTGGGATTCTTGGCTCTGGTAGAAATGTTCACAAAGCTAACTCTAATTTGTAAATAGGCTCCATGAAATTGTCCCTGGAAGCAGAAGTTATTTTCCCTAACACAAACTTTTAAAAAGAAAAAAGAAAAGGCTTTGGCAGGCAGCTGCAGGTACCGATCTGTATGTCCCCCTTTGGGGCAAGATCAAAATGCCTTCCTGTTTTTTGTTCTTCCCACCACCCTTTTCACATTCACCACTCAGTGGTTAAAGGAAAAACTTAATGCACTACCATTTCACACCAAAGAAATATGGAACATATTATCATATACATACTCTTCTGCTTAATACACATAAATTAAAAGGTTTAAAAAATAACTTGTGGTTACTGCATAATCACATAAATTTAAAGCTGGAAGGGACCTGAGAGATCAACTAAATCCAACTCTTATTTTATGGTTGAGGAAACTTAGTTTTAAGAGTTAAGTGATTTGCCTAAAGTCACATAGCTAATTAGTGGCAAATATGGAATTAGGAAGCAGATTTTGTGACCCTGCTCTAGTGCTAATGTTATAATTATCAAAAGCCACCGCCATGACAGTATGTCCCTTATTATTAGTGATAAACATGACTGATACTTCTGCAGAACCAAGATAAGATGTCAGGAATCTTCTTGGAGTACAATGGCTCTACATTAAATGGGGAAAAAACTGCCTGATCAAGAAGAATCTATCAGCAGAGGTTCTCCCCTCCTCACCCCATCACAAAGCTCAGCTCTAATTTGGACAACAGTCATGTCATCTATCTATTCCTCTCCTGTGGGGAGAGGGGAGACTAAATCACACTGCATTCTTCACTATTTTTTTTTCAAAAAAATTGTTGGCAAGTTTACTTTGGCTCTGCATACCAATACCCCACGAAGGAGACCAAGAACTCCTACCTAGTTAGTAACTCCTGTTCATGCTGTTAAACTGGTTTCCCTCGCACACCCCTGTTCTGCTAATCTTCGTCAAAGGAAATGGGTGCTTTTGTCCACAGTGGATGACTTTTTGGACTTTCAATGATGCTCTATACCACTGGCTCTTCTGGTACAGAATTTCTCCGTTAGATGACTGGTTTAATTTGAAGCATCTTTTAATTGGCGATGGGAGGATAAAGGGTGGAAGCAGAAGTATCATCAGTTGACTGCATTTTCTTTGCCTGAGCCATAGATAGGGAATAGATCTAATGCTCAGAGAGTGGGGTCTTCGGGTACTAGTAACAGATACTTATTTTAGGGTTGTTCTTCTCTTTACTCTGAGATTGTAATTTGGGATGAGGAGAGTATATCCTAACCCTTCACCTTTGTGTTGAATGCAGAAGGGGAAGGCTTCCCAGCGAGGTCAGCTGGTCAGTTCTTCCTTTCCGTGGACTGGGCATATGACCAAAGGCTTTCCCACATACTGCTCATGTGTCTCAGAAAGAAGATCTCATGCAGCACAGCTTGGAGACTGTTCCGATTGGCAACAAACTTCAACTGATGCCCATTCTATTGCTGCAAAAGATAATGACCAAATACTTCATTGGCTTTAAAATATTGTAACATTCAAGTCCCTGATGAAAAAAACGTTTTTATGAAAGTAATAACATGATAGATCTGCAAACAATTCTCTGGCTGCCCGTGTGAACGTGACCCTTTGGGACTGAAAATGGTGTGGAAAGGAGTTTGGAACTGAGTTTATTTGAAGAGTAATTTGTTAGGTGGGGATATCCATTGTTAAAAGTGAAGTTGTATCTTTAGGGGCAATCTCTGGGACTGGACGGTCACTTCAGCATGGCTCTGTGTTCTCCCCTGGCTATGTGAGATGAGAATTCATACCGATCATGGCTCCGATACCCACACATGTTACACTCAAAAGGGTCACGGAAGCCGTGGCAACCCATGTGAATAGTGAACATCACATAATCCAGGAAGAGGACACGACAGTGGTCACACCGAAACACATCCATCACCTCCCCTTCTTTGTTGATCACTTTGATGGAGTCTCTTGGGCAGATGGGTGGGGCTTTGAGGAGTTCATAAGCACGGGGAACCTCCTTCAGGAGAGGCATCCCGTTGCGGGCCCGAGGAGGGATCATGTGATTTTGCTGGTAGATGTGATTTTGTCGTTCCTCGTGGTTGCTGTCAGTGTCCGTGGAGTCATGGCCGCTGTTGTTGGGGGAGAGGCCTCTTTCAGAAGGTAGGCTCTTCTCGGGCAGGTGGATGTTCTTCTTCTCCAGGTCCTGGAGGGCACCATTCGGCATTTCAGCCCGGGTGAGGGCCATGGGATACATGCTGCTGATAACTGGGACCATTTCTGAAGTGGGAGCGGGCGGTGTCTGGACTAAGGGACGCAGGGCCTCGGCGCCAAGATAGCTGATGGCATTATTGATGGCTTGGTCCATCATTCGGGTCTGTATCATCTCACTCTCCTTCTCATACATATAGCTGGAATTATAATTGATGTCAAAGCAGTGGCGCTTCTCACCTACAACACGTGAAAGAAAGCGTTACAAAGGACACACACAGAAGCAGAAAGTCTTAATTCCTTAAAAGAGAGCAAGGATATATTGTCTGTTCAAGAACACCCAGCCCAAGACAATGGTTCAAAACAGTGCCGAAGTCTCAGGAGACACTGGTTGGTAGCAACATATTTGGGCAAGCAAAAGGGAAAGGGGAGGCGAAAGGGAGGGTCAGAGATGCCATTAGGTTGTGCCCGCCACCCATATCAGAGGGGAATCCTAAAGAATAGAGAAAAAAAGAAGCCAGGAAACATCAGGACGGGGCTTGGAAGGGCAAGGGAGCCACGGCTGCATCCAGGACTCTGTACTCTTATTGCTGGTGACTTCCTAAAGCACAGTCAACTCCCAACCTCTTGTTTTTTTTTGTTTTTTTTTTTAATTTGCATATGGGCAGGAGGCACCAGGGATCGAACTCCAGACCTCCAGCATGGCAGGTCGGGCCCCCAACCTCTTGTTTTGTTTGTTATTTTCTGCTTGTAAAAAGCTAGGGGGTCAGAAATGATGCAAAGCATGGGGATGCTCAGTGGTAGATAAGACAGCCTCCTAAACTCCAACTTACAACTTCTACCACATACCAGTCACCAAACTGCCTACAATTTAAGTAAAAGAGCTTCAAATGTAGAAACTTTTAGAAAAGCTTTCTTGATGAGACACCATGATCTCTCATCATGATGTTACTTTTCTCTTGCTTGAAAAATGTCATTAATACAAGTGTGATCACATAAACATGAGAGAGGCTATTAGGACCTATCTCATACTTAACTAAAAAAATTTATTTGTGGTCACCTTCTCCTACATGTCATGTCAAACTGCTGAGAAATTTTGAAAAAGAGTCTAGCCACCTTCAGGACGTGTGGGTGTTGTGTGTTAGAAAACAGGCTCTCAGGCCACAGGAAAGGCAGAGAGAGACACAGTCTGCAGTGATGGCAGATGTGCTCTGTGGTCAGGGGCCAGAGGAGGAAAGAGAAGGTGCGGAAGATGCCTCAAGTGTTGGAAGTGAGGCCAAGGTCATTGCCGAGGCTTTTCATTCTGTTGACCTTGGACTCTGGAGAGATTTGATGAACCTTATCCTTCTCTTCTGCAAATTTCCTAGGCATGTTGTTGTTCCAAAACTTGTCACTGCTATACAGTAAAGAGTTCATTATGGAAAATAAAAATAAATACAAGGAAGCAAAAAGATTGGATGAACCATTTTCTGTTCTTGAGGTTTCTCCAACTTATTGGGAGAGAAATGAGACCCGCGTACATGGAACCAGAGAAATCTTATGTTAAAAGTTATAAAAGGGGGTACTTTGCTCTATGAGAGCCTTTGATTTTATTCTAAATGCCACATTTGTAGTATTTAAACAGGGGAGAAACATGTCTTCTGTTAAAGGAATACCATGGAACATACAGGCAGGGACAAGATGGTTTGGTACACATTGTATATTTAAGCATTGGGGGAATGCAAAAACTTCAGGAGTAGTTGGGGAAGGAAAAGAATTCTTGGAAAACCTAATTTTGAGACAGATCTTGATGAACTGGTAGTATTTAGATTTTCAAAAAGGTAGAATAGGACAGGCTAATTGAGGCAGGGGCATGGATAAAGGTAGAAAGGTGGGAATACAGAGGACATAGGCAAGGAATAGTTAAGAGAGAGTCTGACTAAAGCTGTATTAAGAAGTGTGAAATAGGCTATTTCTCAAACTTTACTTATTCCTTTACATTCTGCAATATCCATGCACCAGGGTAGCGTGCAGGCTAAGAACACAAGTCTTGAGTCAGATGGACTGGATTTGATGCTGGCTCTGTCAGTTACTAACCGTGTGCCTGTGGACAAGTTATTTAACTTGACCTTCCCATGTCCTTGTGTAAAAATGGAAATAATAATCATCTCTATCTCATGGGGTCATTGGAAAGAACTCAGAACAGTGCTTGCATTTGGAAAGCACTTGGTAAATGTTAGAGTTTTTATATTTGAATCAGCTTACTTTTTTTCTAAAATAAATTTGTTTTTTTAAGGAAACTTTATACCACTGACATAAATGGAAAATGAGAATCACTCACCATGATAGAAGAAAACTGAAAAATTAAGACAATAAAAAAGAGCAATTTGTTAGATTCTCTACAGATACCACTGCAAGTAGAGAACTTTGGGACGAAAATCTCTCTTTTTCTGTTAAAAACCAAGACTGGCAAGTGTGAGATAAGCGTTCAAGACAACTAGCATCAAATTAAGTCTAAATCTTCCTTCTTGGTATAATCAGGAAGATGCAAAGAGAACTAAAAGGAAAAAAAACTTACCATGCTAATCAAGGTTTTTAAAGGCCCTGACTGGGTGCCTCCTGGCAGTCTGCACCACACACTTCGGGCAACACTGAAGGAAGATGTCACATGGTGGGGCCAAACGATGGGAATTCGGGCTGACCAACACGACATTTGGATTTGAACAAACAGCAGGCCACTATGTGCCCTTGAGTGAGGGAGGCTTGTGGTCAAAATGTTATTTTCAGGATACTAATGTAAAAGCAATGTGTAAAGTGGACCAGAACAGTGCAGAACTGGAGCCAGAAAGAACAACTCAAAAGATCTAATCTAATCAGACAGATCTGTCCTGTATTTACACTACTTTAAGGCCAAGGTGATAGTTTCTGGACAAAATACGTCAAAGAAAAGTATGAAAAGAAAATACCCTGCCTTGGCAACTCGATAATAAGCAACAGAAAAGGAGACCTTTGCCAAAGGCATCAATGGTTCTTATTTTCAACTTCCAGCTTGGTTCTGTCTCGGATCAGGGCCTTCTGGGAGAAAGATGCTAAGACTACAAAAGTCAGCTAACATCACAAAACTTTCCTCCCCTAAAAGTGACAAAGAAATGATGAACTTTTTTTTTTTTTAAACTTTTCAAGGTTGATGATGATATTGCAATGGGGCCAGTTCACCTGAACTCCCCAAATACCAAGGGTCCTTGGGAATCTTTTTACCTTTTCACCTTCTGTGAAGGATTTTGGGGTGGGGCAAGCACATCACACACACTGCTTTTATCCTTTCTCCCAATATCTTGCTTTACTTACTAGGCCTACGATTTCACCGTCTATACCATCTGCAACATATGTCAGAAAACAGCTGAGTGCTAACGTTGTAAGGGGAAAAGCATTAAGAGGAAAATAAACCCCTGGATGAGTGGAAGTAGGTGACTGAGTGCTGTGGTTAGCGCACACCATTGTTCATTGTTAAGAAGATGGGAGCACCTCAGACCTTCACGTGCAGGCGACCTGCAATCATCAGATCCCCTCATCTCCGTTACGGTAACTTGAACCTTGCAGATGATTATCAGTCACCTGTAGACACGATGACTCAATGTGTATGAAACTCAGCAGGGGTAAGCTACAGTAATTGAAAAGCCAAGAACTCACGTTTCTTTAGTGACACACTCATAAAAAAGGTTAGTCAAACCACAAGAGTGTAACTGCTTCCAAACCCACACGGAGCCTCTGGTCCGGCTTCTAGTCAGAATCGTATCACACCTTTGAATGATTCATGATACCAGCTTCAGGCTGAATTAGAGGTTTCCGTCCAATGAAAATTCAGACGGCAACAGCAAGTCCCAAGTTTAGAAACCAAGGGCATCTGGTTAGGCATTCCCTACCTGTGTTTCTTTTTAAAGGTTGTCAATCCCTATGATCTAGGTTTTGGCAATTCTAAACTGAACAACCACCTGACCTGAATTGCTGCCACTTGGTGGTGAGGATGTATGGTTGTTGGCTTCTAACTGCCAAACTGGATGTTCTTGAATCATATACTAGAGATAAAACAGACCTTAACCAAGCGCGTGGATTCAGGCCTCTGCCTTCAGGGTCGAGGGACAAAATCCACCATGCTAATCTGTTCACTTCTGGTCCTTGACCTTCACAGTATCTAGCATTGTGCCTTATATATAGTAATATAGTAATAAGAGCTACTATTTTCTGAGCTTCTACTACACGCCCAGTGCTGTCCTAGGTACTTTATATATTATCTCATTTTTATCTTCACATCAGCCCTAAAAGGTGTGAATTATCATCTCTTAATCAGATGAAAAATCTAAGGTATAAACAAGTTGGTCAACTTTCCAAGTCATCATGCTGGAAAACAGAAAACCAGGATGCAATCCAAGAACCCATATTTCTCAGGAAACGTGTGAGCGTTCACTGCCTTTCCCCTGTTGCTACCTTGTCCTGCAGAGTCTGCAGAGTCTCCCCACTGGCAGTGACTTCAGATTCTCTGCTGGGTGGTTCACACGCGCAATGGAGAGACTTCATGGCAACAGCTGTGCTTCGGGCCGTGTTCAAGAAATATGTATGAGGCCCAGAGCTGTTGTGATGTCTATAAAGTGCTTAAAATAGAGAGCCTAGTACACATGAGCACTCAAATGATAGGTCTGTTATTATTGTTGTTATTTATTATATGCATAGCACCATGTCTCCACATTAGTTGCTCTAAGGAATACAAACAAAACTTGCAACCCAACAGGAAAGATGCAGCATTTATACAATTTCATTACAAATCAGCATCCTTCAGTGCAACATGATAGAACAAAGTATACAATAGCCAAGAGAAGGGAGGGAGAAAAACACAGGCCACTTCTGAAATATGCTATATATAACATGGGACAAATGCTAATTTACCTTTTTCTTTTTAAGCCTCCTTGTAATCTGAGGTTGTGGTGGTAGGGACAAATACATAACAAAAAGCAAACTATTGAACTTGCCAGAAGTGCAGGGAGAGAGCAGAAAATTGAAACGGAGGGGTATGGGAATGTGGACAACATGTATTGAAATGACTTTTTATGGGCAGATGTGGGGGAGGGCATTCCAGACAGAGACACAGAAAGAATGATTACACAGAAGTCGAAAGGTTTTCAGTGATGAGCAGTTCATTGTGGCTGAAACAAAGGATTAGTTGGCTGAAATGATAAAATTAGAAAAGATAAGTTGGAGATTGCGGAAGGCTCAGAAAGCCTGACTGAGTGGTTTGGATTTTTTTTTCCAGTGGGGAACCACTGAAAGGTTTTTAAAGCAGGCAAAATGAGTAGATTTTTATAAAAATAACATGATTCTGGTATTACAGTCACCACGATGGGGTAATACAAAGTATTCAGGTTTTCTGTAAGTGTTTATGTTTCTTCAAGTCACTTAAGTGCTTCTGCAGCTACTTGCTACTTTCATAGAAGTTCCTACATGTGCTATCCTTTACTCTTACTGCAAGCACGTATGTGCAATAATAAAGGGCAGGGTAAATAGAATAAATGGAATATCTGATCCTTAGGGCCCTGCTCTCAATCTACACGAGTTAAAATCACCAACACTTCTTCCAAAAGGAGGAAAACAGAGGGAGCCACTGAACAGAGGCAGGAAGGAAGAAAGAGACCAGAGAGGACTGTAGCAACATAGGTGAAGAAACTGAGCTGGAGACCACCGTGGCGCTGCAGAGGCCTTGGCCCTCTGAGAGACACCATGAAGTGCTATTTGGATGTCATTTGTCCTGATGGAGTCACCAACGGACATCAGTGCTTTTCACAAAGAAACACACTCTTGAGGGAGAACTGCGCCTTTCTTCAGGGGACTTTTCTTCTACCTGCTTTCAATGACCTGGCTCCGCCCCGTCCAAAGCTTGTGCAGCCCTCCCGAGTGCACTGCTCTGGATGACCTGGAGAGAGAGGCCCTGCCCAGCTGCGTGTTGTAGACCTGGGCTGGCCTGGTCCTGACACGTGCCAGCTATGTCCCTTCATCCCTCTGGTCCTCCTTCCCTCCTTGGTAGAAGGACTTCATTAGGTGGTTTCATTCGAGCTCTAGAATGCCATGACTGTAATGCTTTTGTTCTTAAGGGACGTCGGACCTCTGGGAAGGGGTGGGAGAAAACACTTTTTGCTCTTAGAAACAGGTATTAAAACTGCTTCCTGTTGCTCTGTTAACCAAAGCAGACAATTTCTCATTAGTACTCACAGGGAGAACTGATGTGTTTGCTGAAGTGTCAAAACCTCACGAGCATGTTTATCATGGGTAAGTGAGATCTTTTTTTTTTTTAATGCTCTTTTCAACATGAAGCTTCCTTTAATAAAGTAATACGTACAATTAAAAAAATAAGGGAATGCTATAGTAACCGCTTTGGTCTGAAAAAACACATCTGATTTTGGGGAAAGAATGAAAAGCAGAAAGAAGAAATATGCAGAAACACAGTCATTTTTCTCCTTCTTCCAGGAGAGAAATCTGGTCTCCATTTTGAGCCAAGTATTTGAAGATTAGTTAGAAGTACAGTCAAACACATTTATAGCAGGAGAACAAGACTCAGAGAAAGGAAAACCCCTGAAAGGGCTAAGATGCCAAAAATAAGTTCTTCTTGTCCTTTGAAAGGAACTAGTTAAGAAGAATGATTTTGATGATGTAGAGATGCTGATCTCTGATGGACATTGTCCATTTATTTCCTAATTTATGGAAAGTGATGGGAAATTTCTTGTATAATTAGACAGAAATGGTTTTATTTTTCTCCTACTTGGGCAACTTAATTTTATTCTTACTTTTTCATAGAGGCATGCTTTTGTGGTTCTAAATGCATTCAGACTTAATCTGACCTGACTTTTTACCCCCGTTCATCTGTAACAGATGAAAAATGCTTCCTACTGGTACTTACCTCAAACTTACAAGCTGACCTGATGGTATAAATTCACCTTTGTCCTCACAGTTCAAGAGGTCGGGGAGGCAAGTTTGATCTGGGTGCTGTGCAGCTGTCAGCAAGGATCAAGGGAGTGACTCATTCTTCCTTTACCCCTTACCCATTGCCACTTCCCTGGCAGCTTTCAGAGGAAATGTAGGAGAGCGACAAGAGGAGAAGAGAGGAGGAAGGGGACAGTAGAGAGGACAGAGGGAGGGAAAACAGCCCCTAATCTTTTTTATTTTTGTCCCATAAACTACACAATGTCACAGATAACTTTCCCCCCTTTTCCCACTGACATTACTGTTTTCTATCACAAAGGCTGATTCTGCTAAATGATTCCAGGGGTTTCCTTCATTAAAAAAAAAAATCCCTCTAAAGCAAAGGTACAGGATATAAGTTAATATTAGAAGACTAGAACAAGTTCAAACAAGAATACCACGTACCTGACAAGGGCTTTATAACCATCTGTGTGATGGAAAAATGAAAGAGGGAAGGAGCAAGTAGGACTAGCCTGAGTAAAATACACGAATGTTGAGCTAATGTAACTGTTTTGTCTGCTCATATTTAATGTCATCTTCTTCTTCAAAAAATAAACTTAAAACATTTAATGTGCTTTATATAAATACCACATCTGCACAAGCTTGAGCAAAAAGTTAACAGAAGTTACACCTATGGCAGCCACAATTGCTGCCTTGGATTTCTTTTCTAATTCATCTCACAGACTTGCACAATGTCAGAGCGGGGAGGGACCTTCCAGACGTCTTCATCATCTGTTCAGTGTCCTCATTTCACAGATGAGTAAAGAGAGGCCCAGAAAGGTTATGTGATTTGCCTCATCACACACAGTCAAGAAATGACAGAGCTAGAACTGGAACCTTTAATCTAGTGCTCTTCCAGACCAGTGCTTTTTCTATTGCACTATGCAGCAATTTACCAATTACAATTTCTCTGTTATTCTGGGTCCTTAGCCTTGAAGTTGCTATCTCAGCTCAAGTCATGAGCCAACTCTCTATTCTACTGGGCTTCCTGATTCCAGCAGAGAGAGAACGTGATGGTTCAGAAGATGAGAGAAATCAGCACTTACAAAATCAGCATCTCTTGTGAGTCTGGAAGTAGAGTAGTGAAAACCCTCTAGTTGCCTTGCGTCTGATGCTCCTTTTATCCAGGGTATGGACAGAGGAGTAAAAACATATAGATAAAAAAATAAATAAATAATAGGGGGAATAAGGAGCAAAATAAATTGGGTAGATTAAAATACTAGTGGTCAATGAGATGGAGGGGTAAGGTATATATGAGTTTTTTCTTTTTCCTTTTTATTTCTTTTTCTGGAATGATGCAAATGCTCTAAAAAATGATCATGGTGAGGAATACACAATTATGTGATGATGTGAGCCACTGATTGTATACCATGTATGGAATATATGTGTGTGAAGATTTGTCAATAAAAATATTAAGAAAAAAAAAAGGAAACCCTCTGGTTGCAGCGGTGGCAAACATGTGGAATGGATCCCAAGGAAAGAGGGCCTAAGGGAATAGGCAAAGTGGCATGAGATTGAACATATAAAACATGTTGCTTTTGTAAACGCATGAAAATATCAAAGCAACTTTTATTATATTAAGTAGGGCTTTAGGGCTTTAGCACAACTATGGGTTTGCAGTAGCTGTAACAGCTAGGTACTGCCTCTTACACTTTAGTTCTCTTAGACTAAATTGCATTCACCATAACTGGCTTGAAATGAAGTCATCCTACTTTTTTTTCTTGTCCATCTCTCTCTATGTTCCCTCCCCACCTCAGCGTCAGCCATTTCTAGCCAAAACTTTCCTCAAATTAAAATACATTTAATGCATAGAAAAACTATACATGCTTTCTTTTCTACTCCCGTCAGAGCCTTATAAGCAAAGCTTAAAGATACATGGGTAATTTTTAAAGTAAATATCTTGGAGTCACAATGGATGCATTGTGTCTGAACTCCATCACTACATTTCTCCCTGACATTTCTCACTGTGGTGAGGGAAGAGAGTAAGTAAGAGAGAGGAGGGGGAGGGAATGGGTCAAAACTGAAATGCACCAACTTGTCTGACATAATTTACTCAGAAAGTGATTAAAAAGTATACAAAATCTTTCGGCTAATCAAAATAAAATAAGCAGAAACATCAAGTTAGGTAATCCCGGAATTACATGGATCCTTTCAATGTATCACTGTAATTCACATAGAATGACCGCACATAAAAAATTACTCTAGACCAGAATAAAATTCAGCTGGATTTAAAAATCAGGAAAGCACTTAATATCTCTAAAAGCTATTGAAAAGAATAACCTCAAAAGGATTGAGGTAAGAAACCAACAGCAGCAAGTGGTTTTGGAAAAAGAGATTGATAGGTTTCTAAAATATAACTAGTGTCGGGGGAGGTCTATTTTTGTTCAATAACTATTTTTGTTCAATATCACCAACTAACTTTCAATTTATAGCAAAATTGATATATCTGATTCAGCTGCCTACTTCACAAATACAAATCTATTTTAATTATCACAGTCACATTTATGTAAACATCTGGGAGAGTTCAGCAAAATATCTCTGCCGTTCAGCAGTCCTAACATTTTAACGAACATAATTTTTTCTTAGCCATTTCATTCTGCTGTATTTTTTGACAATGTGAAAATTAATGGCATAACAATTAACTCCAGTAAGACAAATGATTAAATCAAACCTTGTTATTTAAATCTATGTTTTCCCAACCACTTTCCCGTAAAGTCAGTTTTCAATCAAATTTAAGAAAATATAGCAACAACACATTTTAGAGCAAGAAAAAAGTTTGAGCATGCTAATGGAACCAACTTGAAAATATAATTACAAAAGATTACAAAAATGCTATCTCAGACATCTTACTGGTATAAATTGCCTCAACTCTCTCATGCAACATATGTCATTCAGAATAAAGAGGAAGGAACAGCATTTTTAACACCAACTCCGTTTAGGAAATTGAATACCAAATTCTCCCATCATCTGTAGTTAAGCATCTTTAGTTAATATCTCTCATTCTATTTGCTTTCGTTATCAAAATGAAGCACAAAGGACAAAAGTGTACAAGGGAAAACCAACTACCTTATTTAAACAGAGGTTGAGCTAGGGAAGGCCTGTGTAATAAGCATCCTATGGCATCTCATTCAAGCTACCTGCTAACACAACATCAGGAAAAAGGTTTGTATTCTTACCAATGAATTTCTGAGGCATTGAGCTTTTTCGTTTTGCCACATTGCTTGCTAATCTGTCCAGAACGAGAGCTCTTTCAGTTCCCATCTCTGCTTTGATGTGTCTTGCCTCCACACTTGCTGGTTTGGAAAAACAGGAAGAGAAGAAAAAAAAAAAAAAAAAGAGGGAAAAGAGCACGTTGGTAAATGGGGAGACCAGGAAATAAGCTGTAAGGAAGAGTGTCAGAGGTGTGACGCACGCTCTGTTGTTGGGACCTGCTGTTACTGCTGAGGTTCTTACCCGGAGGACCTGTTGTGGTCAGTGTAGCCGGCACAGGGGCACATTCAAATCTTTCAGTCTTGTGCTGAGATGGGAAAGCCCAACCCATCCCCACCAGTACCTTCATTAGCAAGAGGAAGTAGAAAATAAACAGCCTGGACGTGGTTGGTTGCAAAAGGATATAGAGATGGAGATCTTCTAACCCCCATCAGCCTTCTTTCTGATTCTGAGTAACTCTGCATGTGACACCTGCAGACTGATATAATTCTTAACAACTTTGAAAAAAAAAAGTATGGTGCCCCAGATTTACTGCCCTGTTTATGTTAACAGCGCTTTTGAAAATAGATATACTTACCCAGATAGCAAGAAATGCTCAGTGATTTGTGTACTGAAATTTGGAGTGGTTTTTTTTTTCTTTTTTTTCTTCAGCATGTTCCTCTCAGTTCCTATCTTTTAAATTCTATTTCTCTGGGCCCTGCATTATCTATCTTATATGCTCTTCATATTTCACAATTATCTCGCTTAAAATTTCCCCGAGTGACACTTTTGTCTTGAAATTAAAGAACAACTTGTAATAGGCCAAGCCCTTGATTTTAAGGGTTGCCCTTATGAAATTATTTCTGTGAAGGAGAAGCTAAGACAACTTAATGAAGCCTAAGAGTTGCTTCCAGGAAACCCCTTTCTTTGCTCAGATATGGCCTCTCTCTCTCTCTAAGCCCCACTCTGCAAGGAAAATCATTACCCTTCCCCCTACCTAGGACATGCCATTCAGGGGTGAAAGTCTCCATGACAACATGGGACATGACTCCCAGGGATGAATCTGGTCCTGACATTGTGGGATTGATAATGCCTCTCTGACCAAAATGGGGGAAAGAAGTGTAATAAAATAAGGCATCAGTGGCTAAGAGAGTTCAAATGGAGTCGAGAAGCTATTCCGGAGGCTACTCTTATGCAAACTTCAGCTAGACATTGCTAATATCTATGGTTTGCCAACCCCAACCAACATCGTTACTGTTAACTATTAAGAACACCTCGAGCTCTAACTGAGACTCTATAAAAGTTTCATGTACTAAGTTTATTTTTCTGAAACCTATAACCTGCAGAGGGTTCCTAGGCCAGATAAATCCTGAAACCTAGAAGAACCAGCCTCTCCAAGATTATCAACCAATTGTATCTCCCTATCCCTAACTGTTGACACCCTTTACCACCATGAAAAAGTTGGAATGGGCATTACCCAAAGATCCCTATAGATTGGGAGAAGGATCAAAGGAGAAGGAGGCGTTATAACAGAGAAAATAGGATTTAACAAATGAGTATGACTGCTGAATTAATATACTGATATTTCTTTTAGCCTCCAGCATTTGGGAACAGCTAGAAGGAAAAATCTGAAATAGTGGAATGGTAACCCATAACAAACTCTGAAATCTGCTCTGTAACTGCTTGTTAAAAATGAACTTTGAATTTTAAATTGGTTTATGAAACATATTGTACAAACAGGCTTTATGATGATTACTTAAGATTTTTTTTTAAATATGCCTATGGATAAGCTAACTAAGATATCCATTTTAGGTGGTTAAGATTCTCATATGTTAATTGTAAAAACATTTGTATCTTCATATTTTTCTGAAATCAGGAAGATATTTAGTAACATAGGTCATTACTATAGCAATGCAGATATTTGTAAGAACTTTCTATTTGATATTTTGAGAACATTCACAGTTTTGTATCCAGTCCTGTTGCACAGTCTGCATCCCTTCAGCTCCAATTACCCAATATCTTACCCTATTTCTATCTCCTGATGATCTCTGTTACCAACAACATATTCCAAGTTTATTCACTAATGTCAGTTCATATCAGTGAGACCATACAGTATTTGTCCTTTAGTTTTTGGCTGGTCTCACTCAGCA
>PVIY010038472.1:0-23884 GCA_004026745.1 Myrmecophaga tridactyla | reverse complement strand
CCATGGTTTCCACTCCTGCCACATTACCTTCTCTTTCCCAGACCAGAGCTATGGCCTCTTGGGGAGTTCCTTACAGTGAATTGACTGAGGAAGAGAAAACTCGGGCCTGGTTTACAGATGGTTCAGCATGATATGCAGGTACCACCTGAAAGTGGACAGCTGCAGCATTACAACCCCTTTCTGGGGTGTCCTTGAAGGACAGTGGTGAGGGGAAATCCTCCCAGTGGGCAGAACTTTGAGCAGTGCACCTGGTTGTTCATTTTGCTTGGAAGGAAAACTGGCCAGAGATGCATTTGTATACTGACTCATGGGCTGTTGCTAATGGTTTGGCTGGATGGTCAGGGACTTGGAAAGACCATAATTGGAAAATTGGTGACAAAGAGGTCTGGGGAAGAAGTAAGTGGATAGACCTTTCTGAGTGGGCTAAAAACATGAAGATATTTGTGTCCCATGTGAATGCCCACCAGAGGGTGACTTCAGCAGAGGAAGATTTTAATAATCAAGTGGATAAGATGACCCGTTCTGTGGATACCAGTCAGCCTCTTTCCCCAGCAACTCCTGTTATTGCCCAATGGGCTCATGAACAAAGTGCTCATGGTGATAGGGATGGAGGTTATGCATGGGCTCGGAAACATGGACTTCCACTCACCAAGGCTGACCTGGCTACAGCCACTGCTGAGTGCCCAATCTGCCAGCAGCAGAGACCCATACTCAGCCCCCAATATGGCACCATTCCCCGAGGTGACCAGCCAGCTACATGGTGGCAGGTTGATTACATTGGACCACTCCCTTCATGGAAGGGGCAGCAATTTGTTCTAACTGGAATAGACATATACTTTGGATATGGGTTTGCTTTCCCTGCATGCAATGCTTCTGCAAAAACTACCATCCGTGGGCTTACAGAATGCCTTATCCACCGTCATGGTATTCCGCATAGCATTGCTTCGGATCAAGGAACACACTTCACAGCAAATGAAGTGCAGGAATGGGCGCATGCTCATGGAATTCTCTGTTCTTACCATGTTCCGAATCATCCAGAAGCAGCTGGATTGATAGAACGGTGGAATGGCCTTTTGAAAACTCAATTACGGTGCCAACTAGGTGGCAAAAACTTGAAAGTCTGGGGTAATGTTCTCCAGGAAGCTGAGTATGCTCTGAATCAGCGTCCGCTGTATGGTGCTGTTTCTCCCATAGCCAGGATCCATGGGTCCAGGAACCAAGGGGTGGAAATGGGTGTGGTACCACTCACTATTACCCCTAGTGATCCGCTAGGAAAATTTTTGCTTCCTGTCCCTGCTACCCTGAGTTCTGCTGGTCTACAGGTTTTAGTTCCAAAACAGGGTGTGCTTCCTCCAGGAGAAACAACAATGATACCACTAAACTGGAAGTTAAGATTGCCACCTGGTCACTTTGGGCTACTTATGCCTTTGGATCAACAAGCCAAGAAGGGGATTACATTATTGTCTGGGGTAATTGACCCTGACTATCAAAAAGAAGTAGGAGGGCGGGCCACGGTGGCTCAGTAGGTAAGAACGCTTGCCTGCCATGCCCGAGGACCCGGGTTCGATTCCCGGTGCCTGCCCATGTTAAAAAAAAAAAGAAAGAAAGAAAAAGAAGTAGGACTGCAACTACATAATGGAGGTAAAGAAGAGTTTTCTTGGAATATAGGAGATCCCCTAGGGCGTCTATTAGTACTACCATGCCCTGTGATTAAAATCAATGGAAAACTGCAACAACACAATCCAGGCAGGGCTACTAATGGCTCTGAAACTTCAGGAATGAAGGTTTGGGTCACCCCACCAGGCAAAGAACCACAGCCAGCTGAAGTGCTTGCTGAGGGTAAAGGGAACATGGAATGGGTAGTGGAAGAAGGTAGTGATAAATATGAACTTCAACCACGTGATCAGTTACAGAAACAAGGACTGTAATACTGTTTTGTTCATGTTATACTATTTAAGTTGTAAGATATCAAGTTTAAGAATGAATGTTGCCCAAGGATTTGCACCCTATTCTGGAGAGATTTAATGTGTTTCCAGTTATATGCAGGACAGTTGAGTATTGTCAGGTAAAAGAAAAAAAAAGTGTGCTTATTTGTTTTCATTTGGAAATTAAGTATGGTTTAAGGTGATATATATATAGGTGCCAAGCTGACAAGGGGTGGACTGTCATGGTTAGGGACATGTGTCAACTTGGCCAAGTTGTGGTGCCTGTTTATCTGATTGGGCAAGTGCTGGCCTGTCTGTTGCAATGAGGACATTTCATAGGATTAGGTCATGATCACGTCAGCTGCATCCACAGCTGATTCCATTTGTAATCAGCCAAAGGAAAGTGTCCTCTACAATTAGTGATGCTAAATCTAATCATGGGAAGCCTTTTAAGGAGGACTCAGAGGAGACAGGCCCCATTCCTGCTTTGGCTGGTGAGCCTCTCCTGCGGAGTTCATCCAGACCCTCCATTGGAGTCGTCAGCTTCACAGCCTGCCCTGTGGATTTTGGACTCTGCGTTCCTGCGGTCACGTGAGACACTTTTATAAATTTTATATTTGCAAGTGTTCCCTGTTGATTCTGTTTCTCTAGAGAACCCTAACTAATACAGGCACCAAACTTTAATACCCTGCCAGGTGTATTTGAAGGCAACTGATAGAAATTTTCATGTATGCAAGAATTCAGAGAGCAAGCCCAAGAGGTCTTTAAAAAGAACTTGAAAAGTAAATCTAGCAAACCAAAGATGACTATAATTTAAAATATTAATTTTATTTTTATAATTAAATGAGTTTTGTTGAATAATTATACAATAAGAGAAAATATAAATTTTAAATCATAATTTCTAAAAAAACTTAGCAAAGCAGAAGGTGTGGTACAGGGACAGGTAACAAGTAGTAAATTCATTTAATTACATACTTAGGACAACATCAATGTTATTAAAGAAAACTAGAATTGTAATTGCTGAGATAAATACTTGATATCTTGACTTTTTTAAAGAAATAGTGTTACTACAAAACTTGAAGCTGAGGGAGTGTGAAGTGAGGTAAGAGGAAGATTAAAAGTTTTAATTTCCTTATCTCTCATTGCAGAAAGTCAAAATTAAACATAGCTCTTAAAAAATAACTTTAGCTTCCTTAATTTTTAAAATAATCTTTCTTAGTAACCTTAGGGAGAACTTTTAGGATCTAATATCTATGTGGTGAAAACATTATCTGAAGTTCCACAATTACTCTGGTTTCTCATTGGTTTCTTTTTCTTCTGTTAAATTCAAGCAAAATTCAATTTAATGCTTTTTTATTTTTCTAAAAATGTACAGGAAGATCCAATTTTTGAAAAATTATTTCTGTATTATTCATTCCACTTACACACATAAAGAGCTGCTTGGAATGCTATTCCCCTGAAGTTATCAGGTGAATGCTTGACAGTGGAATTTGAGGTCAAAGCTTTATTCTCCTCTTTGTTGTTTTCTATTTTGCTCACGTAGTTTATGCTCAGCATATATTACCTATATAAAAACAAACAAAAAAACCCACTTAGTCTTAAGTAGACAAATGCCAGATTGTAAACATTGGTCACAAGATCCTCCCATCTCTATATGTATGCCCCTTTGTCCTGTGACTTTGCAGCTATACTGTCAGGATGCAGAATCTATTTCCCCAGATCTAACCTCTGAAATAGCCTTATGACTTGCACTGCCCAACAGAATGTGGCAGAAATGACAGGTGACTTCCAAGCCTAGGCTTTAGAAGACCTCGCAGCTTCTTCCCTCACCTTCCTGGAATACGCCCTTCGATCAGCAGGTAATGAAGCCTGGGCTAAGCCAGGAGGAGGAGCGGCCGCATGGAGCCAAGGTGAGCTGTCCCAGCCCCCTCGACTATCCAGCTGACACCGAGCGCCAAACACCACACATGCTAATAGGAACACCTTAGACCTTCCAGCCCCAGTAGAGCTGCCGGATGACCACAGCCACTGAGTGACCCTAGGTGGGACCAGAAGAAAAACTGCCCCACCAAGTTCTGAGCAAATAAAATCATTCTTGTTTTTAACTGCTAAATTTTGGGATGGTTTGTTCTGCAGCAATAGATAACTGATACAGATCAATATAGGTTCAGCATGTTAATACAAACATACTTAGGTTTCCAACTCAAGATGAAGACTGAGCACATTTATATGTCTACCTTTCCTTCCAATATCCACTGAAATGTCATTAAAGAACTATAAAAGAAAAGAAGGTCATAAAAACAAATTCCATTGAGATGACCGGTTGCATGCTCATGTCTAAACCAATCCCCAAACAAAGGGGATAAGACCACAACCACTGGTTCATACACCATGATTCACCTCCTGGATCTGGGGAAGGGATCACCTTCCCTAAGCAACGGGCCCAGAAGGTGACAAGTGCCCAAAATATTATAGGTCTTCCAGGGGGGAAAGGAACAGGAACAGGTGTTCAAATCTACTCTCTAATACTATGAAAACTGTGCTCCAGCAAACCCTTGTCTAAGCAATAGCTGAACCCTGGGGAGTAAGATAAACACTTCACATAGAATCAAATATAAAATCCATATTTATGGGGAAGGAAGAAGAGGACAAGGAGCCAAGAAAAGAGATGTACAGGGAGTGACCATAGAAGTAGGAGAAGAAACTAGCAGCAGATTCACTCAACTACAAATATGTATCACTGGTTAGGAAGAGGCACCTGTTGCTCCTCCAAGGGAGGAGCTTATCTTGTGGACAGTAGCAAGAGAATAACACTGCTGCCACCAGGAATACCAGTCCCATGTCCCAACCCACTCTGTGGTTTGCAAGTATCAGGATCTCCAGCAAGAGCATGATTCACATAGGCTCTGATGGAGAAACATTTACTCACATAGAGAAGAGAAGTACAAGGCCAGCTTTACTAGTGAATGTCAGTGCCCCATGGCCTGGGGTTCTCAATCTGCTGGCCAATGTTGAGGACAGATATACCATTGGAATGGCAAACCAGATGTCATAAAACATGCCCACTTGTCTCCAGTTTACATGTGCTCAGGACAAGAGAGGAAGGAACATATCAGGAGTCCCCTAGCTGATCCTGAGTAGTGGATTTGTATCTGTGTGTCCCAGAAAAAGGCAGCAGGCTGCACTTGGACTGTCCCACACCACATCCATGGAGTTTCTCCTATGTGCTGGGCATGATATACATGCCAGAAACCAAAGGAAAGCTCTCCAAAAAAGAGGGGGTGGTGAGGTTGTCCAATCCCGCAAAGACATCAATGATAATGAGGCCTAACAAAGGGCCAGTGGCTGTGATAAAGGAAGGAAGTCCTAGATTACAAGGGACAAGGCAAGTTCCGCAGGGAGGTGGAGGCAGATGCCCATGGTAAAAGTTATAGATGGAGTAACAGGGAGAAAGCAAATATGGGGCTTAAAAGGCCACTTAGGAAGTTTGAAGGTGATAGGAAAAAAATGTGACAATAATTGCAGGGAGCAGATGAATTCATTAAAGGCTTTATCAAGATAGCAAATTTGTTGACGAGAGAACTTGAGTTTGGATGCAGGGAAAGGGGAGCACATGTATATGAAGGCTGGGATGTGCTGAGGTGAAACGGAGAGATGATGGGGTGTGCCATCAAAGGGCCAGATCTACTCAGCAACAGAGGAGGGGGTTTGTCTTCAGAAGATGATAGCAGCAGGCTTCTCTCCATGTGACCAAGTCATAGAACCCACAGTGCCCAGGGGCTTGTCCTAGGATGGTTTTCAAGATTTCTCATCCAAGCAGAAGGAAAATTAGGCCCAGGTCTCAAAGACTGTGACTGCCTCTGTGCTGTGCTCCCTGGGGTCCTGCATATCCCACAAAGCCACGTGGTGGGCAGCCACCAAAATGACTCTCAGTAATCCACCTGCTGGCATCCATGCTCTATGTAATGCCCTCTCCTTCAGTGTGGGCTGCACCTAGTAGGTTTTTCCTTTTCTTTTGCCTTCATTTTACCTTTAATTGGTCATTTTCAAAATAATAGGCAAATAAAAGCCTGTTTTCCCAATTACAATATGTACTGATTTGGGAGTGAAAGGTAGATAGGTATAACCCTCTGCTTTAGAGAGTTTTATTGAGATTCCATTTTCCTTCAGATCCTGAATAGTTCTTTTCTTTTTTACATTAAAAAAAATGTATTGGAGGAGTTGGAGATTTACAGAACAATCGTATAAAACATAGAATTCCCATACACTGCCCCCCCACCAACACCTGCCATTGGTGTAGAACATTTGTTACAATTGATGATAACATTTTTTATAATTGTACTGATTTTTTTAAAGTAATTGTCTTTGCTACAATTGATGAAAAAGTTTTAAAATGATACTATTTACTATCATCCATAGCTTATATTAGTTGTGTTTTTTTCCCCATATATCACATACTAGTAACACTGTGTTAGTGTCATATACTTGTCATAATTCATGAAAGAACATTCTTACACTCGTTCTATTAACTATGGTCTATCAGCTATAATAGGGTTCAGTTTTATCATTTAATTTTTTATGCAATTTTATTGAGATATATTCACAGACCATACAATCATCCAAAGCGTACAATCAGTGCTTCACAGTATCATCATATACTTGTGTAGCCATCAACACAATCAATTTTTGAACATTTTCATTACTCCAAAAAAATACAAATAGGAATAAAAATTAAAACGATAACACTCCAAACATCCTGCATCCCTTATCCTCTGTATTACTTATTTTTTGTCCTCACCTTACTCATCTGTCCATACCCTGGATAAATGGAGTGTCAGTCACAAGGCTTTATGCAGTCATACCATAAAAGCCATAATCGTTATACAGTCATCAAGAATCAAGGCTACCAGAACACAGCTCAACAGTTTCAGGCATATCCCTCCAGCCACTCCAATACACCATAAACTAAAAAGGGATATCTATATAATGTGTAAGAATAACCTCCAGGATGACCTCTCGACTCTGAAATCTCTCAGCCACTGACACTTTATTTTGAGTAACTCCCTTTTAGCAAATAGAACACGGCAAAGGTGATGAGATATCACATCCAAGATTGGGTTGCAAAGGCTTCTGCTTGCTCTCTGGCTGCTCACTGAGAGGACCGCCTGCCCTGCGGCCAGCTCTCCTTTAAGAGGGGCTCCTGTGGAAAGGAGCTGAGTGAGGACAGGAGGCCCCTCCGGCCAGCAACCCAGGAGGAAGGTAATTCTCCCAAAAGCCTGGTGTGTGGAGTTGAGATGGGACCACTTCCCTCCATGAGCCCTGAAATTCCTGCAGCCCTAATCAACACTTTAATTGCAGCCTACTGGGAGTTCCCCAGCCAGGGGGCCCAGCTGAGCTGTGTTGAGATTCCTGACCCACAGAAACTGTGAGATAATAATGTTAAGTCACTAAATTTGGGGGTAATTGATTATGGAGCCATTTACAGCTAAAGTACCTAGCATCCCAACTCTGATGGGATCTGACAAGGCATTTTGACAGACTAGCTGTATTCCCTAATGGCAGCCCCTACTATTAAACATAATAGTCTTTAAGTAGCTTTTTTTTCCTCTTAACAACACATAGTCCAGGAATAGAAATATGTTTTATTTAGGTGTTTCAGAAATCGCCAAAACCATCTTTGACCCTTCCCTTTACTTCATCATCCAAAGCCTAGCTCCCCCATTATGACTCTTATACGAGCTTCCTCCTTTCCCCATTTCCACTGTTTTGATCATCTGGAATACTCATAGCCCAAGCCCCTCCTATATCAGTTATCTATTGTTGCATAACAAATCATCCCAAAACTTAGTGACTGAAAATGACGTTATTACTTTTCACAATTCTGTAGTGTTGGCTGAGTCATTCTCTGCTGGTCTCATCTGGGCTAACTCATGCAGCTGCATTTTTCTGGAGCATTTGCTAGAAGGTGGACTCAGCTGGTATAGTGAAAACAGCTGGGACATCTGGGCTTCCTCTTCACATGGTCTTTCATCCTTAAGGAGATTATAACAAGTTGGACTTCCATTATTATAAGAAGCTGGACTTAGAAGGGTAGAAGAAGCATTCTAAGAGGGCAAGCCCCAATGCTGCAGTACCTATCAAGTTTCTACTCGCTTTATGGACACTAATGTCCAGTGGCCCAAGCAAGTCACATGGCCAAGCCCAGCCTCACTGTGGTAGGAAACTACACAACAGTGTGGCAGGGAGCAGCGCGATCCACTGGGGCTCACTTAGCTATGGTACTTCCCCTCTGTCCTTACCAGCGTTCCTAGATTACTCTTCCCCAAACACCTGCTCCATTTCTCCAAAGCCTTACTCAATCATCTCTTGGATTCGACAAGGCATTGGACAGTTTCCTTCATAACCACCTTGTGGGTAAAATGTGGGATAAATGTTACCTTTAGAGAGGAAGCAGCACTGATGTTCTACATGCTACCGACTGATCACATATGAAAATTATAACCCAGCAGGCAACCAGGATGGTGATGATAGGGAGGGATCTAGAAACCATCTCTTGTCTCTATGCACAAACTGTACCCTTCATGTGCCAAATGTGCCAGGCCTACAAATGTTTGTTGCATGAATGAATGGAGGAACAGATGAATAGATATATGAATAAATGAATATATGAATGTGTGAATAAATGAATGGATGAAGGTGAGGGAGGTGAATGAACAAAGGGATGCTTGGCCTGGAGCAATGGTCCTCAAATGTGAGCACACATCAGAACCACCTGGAGGGCTTGGTGAACCACAGATTGCTGGAGGGCTTGGTGAACCACAGATTGCTTGACCCACGCCCAGAATTTCTAATTCAGTCGATGCAGGAGAAGAGGGCAGGGCTGAGAATTTACATTTCTAGCAAGATTCCAGGTCATGTCGATGTTGCTGATCAGAGACCACACCTGGAGAACTGATGGTCCAAACAAGGGAAGAATAAATGAAGACAGGGATCACTGGAATACCTAAAGAAATACCGTGACCCAGAGAAAGCCAATTTGTTCCACAGAATGCACAGTTTAGAAAGTTATCTGGGAGTAGATTCTGACTGAACATTAAGACACATTTTCTAATAACTACAATCGGGTCACAATTGAATAGGCTGGTCCTCTCTAGCCTCTCCTGCCTGCTTTCCCTCCCTCCCGTCAATTCTTCCTACTCCCATGTTCCTTTTCCAAGAACAAGTTTAGATCTCACATTTCCACCACAAAAAATTTCCATCCTAGAAAACAAACGTCAGCAATCTTCTGAATACAACCTATGACAGCAGAAAATGAATCAATCTCTAAAATGTCCATTTTCTCATTTTGTGGTAAAATATGATGAGCTTTGGCCTAGGTAAGCAGGCAACCTACATTTAGTCATTTCTGCATGTTTAGCCCATACCACTAATTCCTAATAAAATACTTTCAAAAACTCAAACCCCATTTTAACATGAGACCATTTTGTTTCTCTGTGGGATTATATAAACATCCCTAACAACTGTGCTTTTGAACGTGGTACCACATAGGAAATGCTGATAACACAATTTCTAAACGCACAAGTACACAGGTTACACAAAAGCAGATTCTATTTTCACTTTTTGGAGATGCTGCTTAAATGTTAAGTTCCCTCCCTTAATGAAAGAGCAAGAAAAGGGCTTTGCTTTTCTTCTCTCAGCATCCTGGCTTTTCCCTCTTTGTGGGCTTATGATGTTTTCCTTCTTTCTAGTGTTATCTATGTTTCCTGCTCATCTCAACTTGATGACATGTTGCTGAGACAACTAAGTCGCTAACCTTCTTAACTTAGCTTTGTTACGTCTTTGCGTGTGTTTAGGAGGATATTTTCCTTTCTGTTCGAACACCCTGTGTCTGCTCTGTGTCTGCCAGACCTGAAGTCTTTTTAAATGCTTGCTATTCACATCGCCTTTTTCCTGCCTTGAAGTCCATCATTTGTATGTGGTGGGAGCGTCCTTTGCCTCCTGCGGTCAGGATTAATTTACTCAGTGACTTTATGTTTATTCCAGCCCACCCTCCTCTGGGGAGAGGGAGAGTCTTAGCACAGGAAGCACACGCAGTTCCCATCACCCTGCTTCCTTTTGCCCATCTTCCATCCCCTTACCAAACCGGGAGGGGCGGGGCAGCTTAACTGCAAAATAATTACCCCATGCAGGCCTTTCCTCCATTTGGCCATTGAATAAAATGAGATTTGGATATAAACAAGATGCACATAATCTTGGTCTAGCTCAGAGCTGGACCTGTCATTCCATTGTGTGTCCGTGCAGCGCCCCCACTATCACCACCTCACCCTCCACGGCGCTTCCTAGAGGTCCGAGATTTGTCTTCTCCATCTCTGCATGCCTCGCATTGATCATGGCCCCTTCCACAAAAAGATTGCTCAATAGGGAAGTGAATGGATGCAAAAGTCAGATCCTAGAAAGCCATTTCTTAAGACACACAACTCACATGTAACTCATTTCTATACTATCAAGGTAGAGTCTGAAGAGCTAAAGCCCAACTATGCCAATACACACTCATCTAAACTAAATCTCAACTGAGACACAGAAAGGATATTGAATTTGGAAACAATGTTTAGCCCACCTTTAAAATATGTTATTTGGCTAAATTTTTTCACTTCTTGAGCAGATTTTTTCCTTTGGTTGTTAATTATTTTACATTTTTTAAATGTAATGCAGATGTCCTCTCCGTAAGTGTCTCCAGATTCCCAGCCTTCTGGGGTACCTTTCCCATACCAGGAGGATGCCCAGCCTGTATCTTAGAGTCCAGCTAATTCCTGGGGACTCAGGTGCCCAGAACTGCTGGTTCCCATCCCCTCCCCTTGTTGAAATCACAGCCTCTCTCTCGTGCTCTCATGTATCCAATGGCACATCTCTTATCCAAGCTTCCATTTCATTTAAGGGTAGAACACAGGCCATTTATCTTCCATTTCACAAGTCAAACACAAACCAAGGTAGGTTTATATAGGAGACTTAGTAAAGTTTGGTTGGGGGATCTAAGTTACAATATATTCAACAAATAATTTTCAACCTTTTGTTTCCCAAGACCCAACACCTTCCCTACCACTGAGCAGTGATACAGCTAAAGCCCTCTGAATGCACTCAGGGAAAGGCTGAAGAGAGCAAAATGAATGTCTTTTGAGCAACTAAATAAGTTCTTGAAGTTCCTAGAAAGAGTTGAGCTTTAGTACCAAAAAGGAATTGTGATTTCTAAGATCTAAGAACCCACAGTAGTTGAGTTTAAGTTTGTGAAATAAAAAATTTTAGCATGGGGGAGAATGCAGTAATAACATAAGAGGCATTCTCCTGCCTGAAAACAAGATTTTCAAAAACAAATAAATAAAAATTAAAAAACCATCCTCGTCCTGGCAGCAAAAATCTGGAGATAGAAGATCCAGGGGAAAAAAAGGAACCAGTGCGTTACTTTCCAGAGCAGGGTCTGGGCAGAGAGTTCTGAGCCTCATGGAGAGGCCCTGCACCCAAAAGGCATGAACAGGGCAGCCAAGTTAGAAAATCTGGAAGGTGGGAACACAGCCATGGGGGCCCCCATTAGCAGGAGGGGAGCAGGTCTCATTGAATGAGGATGTGAGCTAGGCAAGCACTCCAGTGTCAAAAACTACAAATAGATGGGTTTTAGATAAATTTCACATAATATAAAATTCACCATTTTAACTATATTTGTTACTCAGACATTGATAGCTGCCTCCCTCCCAAGTCCTTCTATGTTACAAGAGGGAGATTCTTAGAGATTGAACATAAAAACACACTGAGAGTGACTTTCTCTTATCAATGGCCACTTGTCCTAGGTGTTACTATTGTATTTTTCAAGTGCCCTTTTCCAATATCCAGAAACATAAAGCTTTGGCTTCGACTATGACAGCACCCCACCAAAACACACATCTTGGGCCTGACTCTGTCAATTCCTCTTACGTTCATTGTTTTAGTCAGCTTTGCTACATTATGCTGCAGTAACAAACAACCCCTAATCTCAATGGTTCCACCCAGCAACAAAGGTTTATTTCTTGTTCACAACATGTGTGAAATTTTAGTTAATGGTGAGGGAGGTCAGAAAATATGTGAAAAGTGTGGCTCAATGGCAGAGTTCTTGCCTGCCCTGCCGGAGACCTGGGTTCAATTCCCCGCGACTGCCCATGTAAAAAAAAAACAAAGCAGTGTAGTATTATCTAATTTGTTCCTTTATTTGTTCTTCCCCATAGGTGAGTCTTATTTCCATACTAGATTTTAATTTCTTTGAAGGCAGGAATTGTGGCTAACACTCATATTTCTCTCACTTTACCTGTCATAGTGCTTAATTAAATATTTGTAGAATGAACAAAGAATAAATGAATCCAATGAAGAACTGTGAACAGGTATCTGAGTTAATAGGCATGAGACTTTACATTAAGCTTTCTTGTTAAATGGCAATTAAATGCATTGACATTCATTATAGCCTGAATATATTGAGAACCTAATGTCTCACACGTTGCTTGGATAATCTCCAGTTATTTCAATGACAACTTGATGTCTTTCTGACATACTTATTGTACCTGGATCAATGGCTATTTAACTGCTAATTGATCTTTTATTAACATATAATAACTCTTATTAAATCTAAATTAAAGTCTTAATTGAGATGCTTTATCTGCAGTGTTTCAACATACAATCCTCATAACATAATGGATAATCGACAGAAAAGCTAGTAACATATTGTCTGTGCCCTTTCTCATTGACCTGAAAACAGATTTTCGGCTTGAAGATTTTTTCACTTCATTAAGAAGCCTGAGGGACATCTACAGCCAGAAATGCATCAACACCTCAAATTTTGTAGTTTCACACACAGGACTAGCTCCCCAGCCTCTGCTACCTTTTATACTCTACTACTGGGGCTACTTGGCCACTAGCATTTGGCAGCAGTCCATGTGTATTGTTACTTTAAACACAAATATGGGCAGCATAGGTACAAAAGAGCCCTCTGGAAGCAGCAAAGACATCCTGCCAGCCCCCAGCCCTGTCTTGGCTTCCTTCCCTCCAGCACTCAACTACCCACGCCTTCAGCTCAGCCCACCCACTCCCAACATGACCCGGTCTTCATCCTATGCTAAGACAGTAAGGAATGGTTCTGTCCCTTGATCTGCCAAATGGACAACAGCGGCCCTTGCTGGCTTAGCCTGATTTGCTCACATTATTTATTCTTGTCTAGTACTTGATCAGAGGTTCCCAAACTCCAATGCCCACTCCCGTCCCAGGCAGCCAGTACTTCCAAGATCAGTTATGTGGGGCCAGCTCCATCCTCATACGCTGGTCTGGATCCAATTTTGAGTCCCAGTTCTAGTTATCCTTATCCATGGACCACCGACAGTATCCTTGGATCGTGGTTTTAGTATCTAACCATTTTTCAACTCTCTCAATAATCCCAGCCTGGTGGCTGATACTTTGCTAACTGCTCTTTGCTAGTAGCTCTGACTTTCCTAGTACTTACCACATGAGTAAACTGAGGGCCACTAGTCTGTGCATTCCTCATTGTAGTGGGTGCTAGAGAGCTGCCAGCATCTACCTCCACCCTCCCCCCACAGAACCCCTGCCCCTACAAAGTCCCTCAGGGGAGCAGATGGATACCCCAACTTCAGGCACGGGCCTAACAAGTTCAAAGGAAATCTCATCCCCCTTGCTAATGACTGATTCAAGAATGGGCCAATGCGAATAAACTCACTAGCTTCAGAAAAAGTGCCTTCTTGCTTTTCTGGAAGACGATCAGCAGGGGCAATCTCACTCTTCCTCTGAATGGTGTGATGTCCATGTGCTTTGCCTGGAAGTGGGCAAAGACCTCACAACCAGCCTGACGATGATGCTGGCAGGCATGGGAAGACAGAATGAAGAAAATCACACAGAAATGAAATCAAAACCATTTGGCAAAATTAACCCAAAGCCAACTTTGCCACTGGACTTCCAGTTAGAGGACCAGATGAATTCTCTTTTTGTTTACATCGTTTTGTGGGGTTCTCTATTATTAACAGCTGAACACATCCTGGCTGATGTACTGATGCATCCATTTTCCACATGCATCTCAGGAGCCCTAATCTTTAACCACTCCTGTGCCAATACAGGGTCTGGTCTTCTAATCCAGTAAATAGCCCATAGCATCCAATGTTCTCTGCTGTACTGACCGTTCTTAGCCAATGAAGGTGGGTCTACACTCAGCACCTGTCCTACCTACCTCAGTAGGAGGTTCTCATTCCAAGTTCCAGCCCTTCTGAAATGGCAGAGTCCTGCTACAGAACAGTCACACTCCAGGGCAAAAGAAAATGGGGGATTCATGTATATATTACAACTGCTGAGAATTCCAAATCAGCTTGAGGACCCTGGCAAATATTTTTATAATACACAGGGATTCAAAGGGTAGTTATCTCTTAAAAATCAAAGTATTACAAAATTATACAAAAGGGTGAGAACAGTAAGCTTTAAGTCAAAAGACAAATGAGGAAATCTCTCTAGCAAGTAATGCCAGTAAGTGTATTTTTGACAAGATGGCCTCAGATATTATAAAAGAAGAGCTACCTGGAGAGCAGCTATGAGAATGTAGCATCACTATGATCATATATAATTGAATGGTCCCTTTATAAATATTTAATAATAACCCTTTTGTTGTTCAGAACAATCAAAATGCACCTTATATTCTGAAGCAGTATCTATGTAAAAATGCCATTACTGGCATTCCCCAGTTCTCTTAAATGGGGTTAAGGGTCTCAAAAAACTGATCAAGTGAGAAGAAGATTTGTAACTCATCAGCCAGTGCTCTGGCCGAAGTCGTTCCACTCCTCCTCCACCTTTCTGTCCCCAGGGCACCCTGCCAAGACCAGTTCTCATTGAATAGTGTCTGCACTGACAGTCCCAGACCTGGTCTGGCCAGACAGAGTCCACTGTGCCACAACCAACTTCCAGAAGTGGGATGTGTTTGCACAATAACATGAATCTTGTTTTGCAAATTTAAAACAAGCAGGAAAAAAATTGGGTAAAACAAACAAAAAACAAGTGGCACAATTTTCTGGTGGAAAAAAATATAACTATCAAAATTCAGGTAAATCATTATAGAAATGAGCTGCATGAAATAGTGATAGAAACCTGGTGTTTTGAATGACACAGGTTCAAATCCTGGCTCCCCAATTACACTGAACTTCAACTAGTGTTTGAGTTTAAGCTGCTGAGCTCAGTGCCCTCACCTGTACAATGGTGATGATAACAGATATAAGGAGAGGATCACCTTTAAGTTATATAAAGCACAGGGTCCTACCGGGGCCCAGGTCAGGTTTTTCATGAAGCAGGCCTCTGACTACTAGCAAGGCCACATCAGAGTCACCTTGGAGGCATGGCCCTTTGGTCTCCCGTGGAATGAAGAACCTGACCTGGGCCCCAGCAGGGCCCAGCACATGGGACATGGTGCCATTCAATTAACAGAAGCTTTTATTTAACAATTTTTAGTTCATTATATTTTTCCTTCCATAGTAGGAATCAATGTCCTCAACAAAGTAGTCCTAAATTAACTTGTGAAGGAAACACCTTTTTTCATTGCCTACCGCATCCCTATCTGTGTTGCTATCCTGTCTTTCAGCGCCCAGTCCCCCGCCAGGGTACCAGTCCCGGGCCATCCACTTTGGCAGGTTCCAATACCAAATCCTGTCCCTTCCCCTATTCTCCATGGCAGTGCATGTTTACAACGCTATTTCCTCCAACAATCCTGCCTCATGCTCCTCTCATTAAGATTAGGGTTTTAATTTTCCTTTTTATTAAGGTGCCTTCCCTCCAACTAGTTAGGTGACCTTGTGTGCCCTCCTAACCAAACATTGTGAAGTCGCTGTTCTATCCTGCAGCCTGCATTTCCCAGGCACCGTCTCCAGCACCCCTCCCCAGCCTCATTGGAACGCTACCTGCACCAGGCTAATTCCCAGTTACTTTGAACATTCAACCGGTTCACAAGCTCTTGGATGAATCTTTCCCTCATCCTACCACCCCAAGGTGCTCCTCGCTGGCCCCCACAATGCACTTCGTTGACCTTTCTCATCCCATTTGATTGACATTGTCATCTTCATGTACATCTCTTCTAACTCAGCCGTGAGTGCCTCAAGAACAGGAACCAGGGCTTATTCGCTCTGTATGCCCAGAGCCAACCACCGGCCCAGCAGGTAAGAACTCATATGGTTGGGAGATGGACTTTTCTATGAAACAGGAATAGAATGATAGCAAATGTTTTCTGGTTGCCAAACTATCTTTCTTTGGCAAACATGACCCAGATAGAGAATAAGATTTTTTATCATTACATCATTTGTTTTTGAGGTATAATTTGCATGCAATGAAGTGCACCGATTTTCAGTTTATATTTCAATGTAAACAGAATCAAGGGAACAGAATAAAAGGTCCAGAAATAGGCACACACATATGGGGTCAGTTGATTTTTTTTTTTTTTTTCACTTGGGCAGGCTCCGGGAATCAAACCCGGGTCTCCGGCATGGCAGGTGAGAACTCTGCCTGCTGAACCACCGTGGCCCACCCAAACGACAGCTGTTTTTTTGGGGGGGGGAGGTGCATGGTCCAGGAATCGAACCTGGGTCTCCCACATGAGAGGCAGGCATTCTAACCACTGAACTACCCGTGCTCCCAGTCAGTTGATTTTTGACAAAGGTGTAAAAGTAATTCAACAGGGAAAGAAAATCTTTTCAACAAATGATGCTGGAACAGTTCAATAGATGGGGGAAAATCTGACCCCAACCCTTACCTCACACCATGCATGAATATTAGTGAGAGATGTGTTACAGCTCGAAAGTAAAGGTTTAAACCATAGAACTTTTAGAAGAAAACAGGGAAGAAAATCTTCATGACCTTGATAGAGCAGAATAAGCATTAATCATGAAATGAAAAAACAAAAGATACATTTTACCTCACCAAAAATTTTTTAATTTACTTCATCACATTGTTAAGAAAATGAAAAAGAAAAGATTATTTTTAAAACTTCAAAAGAATGCAGCATTTTTTCTGCAATACTTTCAGTATATTTCAATTGTCATTCTTAGACTTACTAACCCACTATTCTAACTCTTTCTGCGAGTTAGAAATCCAGGCCCCATGTCTTTCAGTCTTGCTCAAGACCCTTTGGACTTCTTTTTCCTTTGGAGATTAGAATTAAAAAATCAGTGAGGAAAGGAAACCTCTGCCACTCTCCCTGACTTCTTAAAACCAATCTTGCCTCTTTCAAGCAAGTAAAAAGTAACACTTGGCAACCACATTTTCACATTACTATCTGCTCTAACTTACTGTTTCATCTCCTTTGAATATTCCTGTATGAGAACAAAATGATTCAAACAGATGGCCCAAAATCATTTTTCAATAGCTATGCTTCATTAGCCAATTGTGATGATAAAAAAGTATTTATTCCTTCTAGCATCCTATATTCTGGAGCAGCTAGAAGGAAAAATCTCAGAAGATTGTATAGTAGCCCATAACAAAATTCTGAGATCTGTCCTGTAACTACTTGTTGAAGAGGGCTTTGAAAACTATTGCTTTTTTCTTTTTTTGCTTTGCATATATGTTATATTATACAATTTAAAAAGTTAAAAAAATAGCTATGCTTTATTAAATCTCTGTCTTAAAGGAATATACACATTTCCTTTTGAATATTTTGATAAAATAAATCTAGAGCATGAAGAAATTGTATTACAATCAGAGTTTTCCCACAAAGAGCTTTAACATGGGTGAAATTTGGCATTTTTATTTTAAAAGTTATGAGGATCGAAGTAGATACATTATGTGGAAAAATCTTTGTAAACTGCAATACACAAGAGACATATAAGATGTTTCAGACTTCTAGTAATATGGCAGAGAAGTTACTCTGAAAGGTTCTCACTCTAATATACATCAAGATTCTGGATAAACTACAACAATCGTAATTTTTAATTCATTACTGGGCTCTGCAGAAAGTGAGAGAATTCTCAGAGAGTAAAAACAAACAACAGCATATTGAATCCAGTGTTGGGAACTTGGACTGTAAGTAAATATGAAAAGGTTTCCCTGATTAAAAACATTAACACTGCCAGCATCAGGCCTGCTGCTGGGAAACTGAGGATTGACTCTGGTTAAAATCGTAGACTTACTGATATGGCTAGATTTAAGATCAATATACAAAAATCAATATATATAATGCATTTCCAAGTGTTAGTATGAAAAATTAGAAAATGTCATTCAAAAAAGATGTAATTTATATAGCAACAAACATGTAAGGTATCTGGAAAGAAATCTAGCAAATTGTGTATATAAAATCTTTATGGAGAAATGTATAAAACTATTGAAAGTGATTGAGACAACCAAAAATATTTGTGCGAAACGCCATATTTGTGTTTAAAAAAGTTCAAAGTCTTAATGCCAGTTATCTCCTAAATTATCTATGGACTCACTGTGACTTTCAATCCGGATTTTTGATGGAACTTGGCTAGTTGCTTTCTAAATTTTTATGGAAGAACAAAGTGTTCCAAAACATTCTTAAAGGATAAATCTGGGCATATTGTCCTCTTGAATAGCATGACTCCTCATAAACTACAGTATTTAAAATAGGGCAGCATTGGCATGAAGGAGAATAAAGCCCAGGTACTGAGCCCGCCCATTCATAGGAACTGCCCTACCCCAGCCATGCCAGCAAGAGCGGCATTGTTTCTCACTGGCTCTCCTGGACCAGCAGGCATCATGGCCTGCAGCATTGAGAATCTGACGGTCTAGATTTCATGACACCAACTGAGAGCCAAACAGACTCAGAATGAGGAAGGGGAGACTCCCCAAAGGGAGTGAATCAATAAACAGGAAAGGGAAATGGATGCCAAAAGGAAAACAAAAGCACCCATCATGCATGCTGTAGAGCAATCCTCATAAAAGTAACGACTTTAGCGGATGTTGGCTCAAACAACTCACAGGCATGGTCACACAGGCTGCAGACACGCTCCCAAGTGAGAGGGCCATTCATTCCACTCCCACCTCATTTGATCACCAGCTCTCTTGTTTTCGGATGCATACTTAACCCCATTCTGGGTCCCTAAGTCAGCAACTTGGAAAGTATCTTTTTTTCCTTCCCAATCCAGGCCTTTATCTAGTTTCTCTAAACATGTTTCTCAAAGGAGTCTATTTTTTCCTTACTGCTCCACTGAAGCATATCCCAAAGTATGTTCTACAGAATGCAAGTTCTTGGTATGTTTCTGGTGTTATATGTTTTTTTTAATCTAGGATTAATTAAGTCTGGAAACCGCTCACATATTCACCAGTCTTGGCTGCCATATCTCCAGACCCTGGCACCTTCAACATGACAAGGGCTATTGAGAATCTTCTAGAATGGGATCCGGTGTCCAAACCTCTACCACTCCCACACTCTCACACCAGTGACCCATTCACCCCCTTCTCCAGGTGGCCATAACCACCAAGGGTGGACCTTCTTCCTCTCAGGAGCAGGTTCCCCCACGACATGCCCCCACACTGGAAGCACTCCCAAGCACGGACATATTTGAAACCAAGAGTATTGTCAGCTCCAGACTCCCGGCTCTATCCCATCACAGCAGCATTTTATGGCCATCCCTCTGTCCTTCAGCCCTCATCTTACCTTCCTGGAGTGATAAACCTGCTGAAATATGGCTATAGAGCTAGTGTCTCTTTTCTCTGTTTTCCAAACTTTGCTTCAATGAGGTTATATTAGTTTCATGATAAAAATTTTAAGTATTTTTAAAAACTTAACTTAATATTGAAGGAAATAATTAGTCCAAATAGATCTCCACATAAAATTTCACAAACTGCCCCTATAAGGGGTATTGGTTTGGAACAGAAAGAATACAGGATTCAATCTAATGACCTGGGTTCTAGTCCTGGCTTCCCCACTTGCATCAATGTGAATTGAGAAGGTGCACTGATTACTGACCCTCAGTTTTATCAGGAAATGTAGATGGTGTTGGGCCCCTATGGCATCCTTATGAACACATTCAGTACTCACACCAACCCTAGGAAGCTGGTGCCATCTTCAGTTAATTATCTCCTCTTTACAGAAGAGGACACTGAGGCACAGAGAGGGTGAGGAACTTGCCCAGGTCACACAGCTTAGGTGAATTTGAACACAGAATGCTGTCCGGAGCCTCCACTATGACCACTAAGCTGGGTTGCTTCCTGACTGGAATCTTTTGCAAATTCAGTAAGACAACGTAGGTGCAGGCTTTGCACTTCCTGACTTGACTCCCAGTGTATGAGCTTCTGGTGGCCCCCCTGCCACCCCCTAGCCACAGTCATCTCATATATCACTTTGCTTTTGTTCTGTTTTTGCTTCCTAGATTTTGTCCCTCCCACTACAATGTAAATTCCATGAGGCCAGGGACCAGTCTCTCTTTTTTCTTTGCTGAATCTACAGCTCCTAGCAAATTTCTGAATAAATGAACGGGAGCAAGTATAACTCCGTCTAGTTAGAGGAGGCCAAAGCCAGATAGTTCTGAAATGCAAAAGGAAGCACCCAAGAAAGGCTGATTCTGGCAGACAGAAATTCTGACACACTGAGTCAACACCCCAATGTGCCGGGCACTGTCCTAGGTCCGGGGAAATACCAGGGAACAAAACACAAAAATCCCTGCCTTTGTGGACTTTTTCTAGTAGGAGATACAGGTAATAAATAAATACCCAAGTAAAACACATAGCATGTGAGATAGTGACGCATGCAAGGAGATGTGATGTGACACAGGGTTAGGCAGTACAGGGTGGGGTAGAGGAAAGGGAGGGTATTCATTAAAGACCTGAAGGCTGGCCTTTAACCTCAGCCACATGGGTACCTGAGGAGGAGATTCCCACACACAGCGAACAGGAAGCACAAAGATTCCAGCGCAAACATATGTGATGTGTTCCAGGAAAAGCAAGAAGGCCAGAGTGTCTGGAACAGAGTGAAGAGAACAGTAGACGGTGAGCTCTCTGAGTGATCAGAGAAGAGAGACCTGCCCTGCTAGATGAGATGGGACAGTGCAAGGGAAGGAAACTGAGGACCAAAGAGGAGTTTTGAGGCCTCTGTACTGCCATCATATAGGTGGGAGACGTTCTTTTGGCTTGGATTAGAGTAATGGGTGTGGGGGTGGGGAGAAGCAGGTAAAGAAGGAGATGGCGCTGGGGCTGTCAGCAGGAACCCGAGAGCCAGTGGACACAGCATCACTGGGCAAGATCAGAAAGAGAAAAAGGGGTGTGGAGGAAGCTTCTCTTGCAGCTTCCACCTCAGAGAAGCATGTCTCCAAAGCACCCTGGAGAGAAGGCAAACACTGACAGTCAAGGGCAGCTTTGCAGGCATGAGACCTGGGCAGCTGTACAGGGTCCCACACTTAGAAGATCCCCACGCTTAGATTAAGTTCACTCATTGCAGAAGACACTCCCCTTAGCTGATTACAAACACAATCAGTTGTGGATGCAGCCGACGCGATCATGATTAAGTCGGTGAAATGTCCTCATAGCAACAGCGAGGCCAGCGCCTGCCCGACCAGACGAATGACCAGGAACCACCACTGGCCAAGTTAACACATGAACCAGACCATGACCGGGACCCACGTTTTCTTTTTGCACTGGGCCCCGCAAACTATGCAGCCAGTCCCGCCGATGGGTCCCCTACTTACCTGCCACCACAGTCACCAGTCTCCAGGTGGGACATTTTGTGGGCAGTGCTGTGCTGACGGTGTTGGAGGGAACCTCCCACGGAAGGAGCACTGCACCCGCCTGGGCAGGGGGCAGCACTGTGGTAAGTCCAGGAACATCAGCACCGGGCCCCAGACCGAAAGCCTCATTGGCTCTCTTAAAGGAGAAAAGGACAAGAGCAACGCAAGCAATGTCTCAGGTGGAAAAATACAGCTTTCCGTCTTTCCACAGTTTATTTCTGCCCTCCAAAAACAAATGCATCAAAGAACGGTCCCAGCATCCAGGGTTGTCATTTTGATTGGTACCAAAAATTGGGACCCAGCCACGGTCTCATGATTGATTCTGAGGCACAGAAAGGAAAGCATTAATATTGATTTATCTGTTCATTCTCTTTATTCACTGTTCATCCATTTACAGAGACTAGCCAAAGCAACTAGACACTAGGAAATTAAATTTAAAACAACTCCTCTACTTCCCTTCCCCGGCTCCTGCAGCTGTGGTTACAACAAGCTAAAGCATCCATTAATTTCATTTTTTAAATATTAGGCAACCCGGCGAGAGGGGGAAAGCAACAAAATGACAAAAATAATGTTGGAATAATGCAAGCCAAAAAACTGGAAGATTGACAGAATTTGTTCCTCCATGGCACCATTGTGGGCCATCTCAGAAAATCAGAAAAAGGGGCAATAGAAGCTTATTAAATAGCTAGACACATCTTACAATGTTGGAATCATAAGCATCCTTTCCTTCTCACACGGCATCCTTCCAGGCAGTGCAGTCACCCGCAATACACGACCGTTCCACCTAAGAAAAACATGGGGCAGAGCTTCTTCCCTGTGACTTACACTAAGATACAGAAACTAGTGCTCACATTTATATTAAGATACCTTTAACATGAAGCCAATCAAGTAATAACCTATATTTATTGATCACCTTGTAGATACAAGCACAGTAATCGTATCACTGAAAAAATAAGATGAGCCCTTGCTCTCCCAGGGCGAAGTGCTGAGTTGAATTTGGCAGAGCTGCCATAATTCATAGCTTCACTGATGGGAAAAACATAGAAAATGGTCTTCAGCAAATATTGTTTTGCTTACGACAGTATCCCAGGCCACCACCCAAAATCAAGATCCAAGTATGAAAGCTCTCATCATATCCCCACACCCACCATAAACCCTACCATAAGATGATGCCATAGCCACCTCTCTCTCCCTCTCTCTTTCTCTCTTCCTCTCATGCATACACATACACTTAAAAAGCAATAAAAAGTGAGGGGGGAAAAAAGCAGACATTGGAGAGGGGGTTGAATAGCCAGGATGGCAATCAGTACAATTCAGCAGTCATTTAAAAACAGAAAGAATGCAGAGTTACGTACCTGCAGGAGAACATGAGACAGGAGTTCCACAGATTGCACTGACCTAAACTGTAACACCCAACTCTGTCCAAGAGAAGGATCTGGGACCTCCTGTGACAAACTATGAAAATATCTCCTTGCCCCCCTTCACTCTGCCTGAGATCTGTAGTTCACCTCTGGATGAAACCGTCAAGATGGAAAGCTTCACTTATCTGTACAGGAAGAAGTCATTGTCATTATGAGAAAGGGCTTTGGTTTGAGGCCACTTAGCCCTACCCTGTAGACGTTAACGTAGTCCCCCCACTAAACTGGCCTCATTTCCTGGAAATCAGTATTTGGGTTTGGGGTCAAAGTCTAGCCACTATTGAAGTACCATTCTCCTCGCTGTCACCGCCTTAGTGCATTGATCTCTCCCCAGGCCCCCAAGGGAGCGGGGTTGGCTGAGCCAAGGAACAGCCAACATCCCCGCGTCCCTGGCTGACCATCATCCCAGCCAAAAAACACCACCCTTGAAGAGGTCCCAGTGCACCATTAACCTCCTGCAGGTTGCTAATTGCTGCTCTGGCTGATGTTCATTTCTGCTTTCCCCAGAGCAGAGCCTCGCATTCTAGAACACCTTAAAAAAAAACAAAAACAAAAACAGGAGCTGCAAAACCCAGGTCAGAAAAAGAATGATTTCAACAATGATTGTGTTAAGGTTATAGATTCTTTTCTTTCTGTAAAGTTCCTCTTCTTCTGAGGAAGAATGAAGAGTAGAATTAGTGCCCTTCGAGATTAAAAAAGAAAAGAAACAACCAGGAGGAGAGGACACTCAAAACACCAACAATGATCAGCATCAAGGGATGGAAAAAAACCCTAGAATGAGCTGCGAATTAACATCAAGGGATGGAGAGAACCTTCT
>PVIY010038471.1:0-23881 GCA_004026745.1 Myrmecophaga tridactyla | reverse complement strand
ACAAAATAGACAAGGACAAACAAATTTCTATTGTCTATTCAAAAAACAAAGACTGAAAACTTAATAATTATTACAAAAATGAAAGTTGAAACACTTCATTAAATAACATTTAAGAAATTAAGAAATAAATTTTAATTGCAGAGAAATTGAATTTTAGGGTTGTATATACAAAAAGACAAGTACTAGACCTGAGACACAATTATAAATGTTCAACATATTCTTGAGCTATTCTAATCTACTTGTTTACATCTCCAATTATTTTCCAAATGTTAAGCCAAAAATCACAGAACAGAATAAAGTGAAACTGAGTTTATTCTTTCTTACAAGAGCCATGGGGCCTCTAATCAAAAGCTATGTAGTCCAAAGACCTCTTATAAGGCTGGCTTGTTCCCAGGAGTCGTACTACTGGCTGCACATTAGAGACCGAAGAGTTGGGGGTTTTGTTGTTTTGTTCATTTTGTTTAATTCCAAAGTCTGGCCAATTAAATCAAGCTCTTTGGAAAAACTTCTCCAGGAGAGTCCAATGAGAAGCTAGGTTGCATCTTAACCAAATTATAATACAGCTCAGCCTACCACCTTCAATCCCCTAACAATTACTCATACCAATATAACAGCTGGTAAAGTTGAAAATTGACCATGAGCTAGGAAAATTAAATTCTTCCTGTTTTGCTTTTATCAGTAACTTCTCTCTGTTCCTAATTCAGCCATGACCCAATACTTTCTCATTAATGCAAATTGTAGATGATGTGTCCAAGTAAGGAGGGCAAAAGAAAAACAAGGTGCCAAGTAAAGACCAGGAGGTCAAATGTGTAAGCAATAAAAGCATTTCTTCAATCATGTTCATCAGTCCAAAGCTATGAAGACTTGGTTCCAAGAATGCAGATGTTTTTCAACAAGAGCATTTGGTACATATTTGGCAGATGGCAAGATAAAGTCCATTTGCTTAAGAAGCCACTCCTTCTTTGATGTGGTTAACTATGACCTCTTGGGGTACATACCAACTTTATCAAAATCCATCTGGGTAGTCTCTCTCCTGTAAAAATGCCTCCTGTTGCTTTACTATTCGTACTGCTTTCATGCCGACCATGTTCCTGTCACCGTGTAATCCCAGAAAGATGGAGTTCCTTACCAATGGCTTGAAACTTGAATAAGACAGACTCAACAACAGAGACAAAACTGCAGGTGAGAATGAGGGGAAATGGAAGATTTTAAGTTTCATTTCCAATTTTCTTCACTTTCCCTTTGCTGTCCTTTAGGCCATAGGTTTTAATTTCTGTGGATTTTCCTTCTTATTCCAGAATAATAAATAGAATCAAACTTGCTGATATAAGGGGAGATTTTTTCCCTAAAAATATGCCAGAGCACATAAATAAAAAAGCAAAATTTCCTCTCATCAGTTCCAATGATGACAGTGAAGAGTGTGTTGGTTCCAGACTTTATTTCTATGCATAAACTATGCATAATTGTCATTGTTGCTTTTTTAAAAAATCAAAACATTTTCACACAGAGATACTCACACAGAATGAATTTTACAAGGATTTTTTATGTAGGAAGCTTTACTTCATCCTAGAAGATTCAGAAAGAACCAAAAAGATAAGTATGGGCACAATGGGGAAAGGAAAAAATAAGACTAGAAACAGATGAGAGAAAAATCTAAATCTACCAATGAATGAAGAATCAAAGGAAGACATCACTTTAGCCGAGAGGTAAAAAGAGAGAGAGAGAAAAAAAAAAGAAGTCTGTTTCATTCTCAGGGGTATACATAAAGCCTAGCACAGTATGTGTTTAATAAATATTTGCTTACTAAACAAATAATGCAAAGTCATACTTGTATTATATAGCCTAGATCAAATCAGTGCCCAGGAAAGCAGAGACAAGTTTATAGTTGTTAATGGTAAATTAGCTCAAGAAAAAAATTTGATAATGGAAAATTGTGACATTTGATCCTTGCCTGTACATTGTGGAAGGGAAAGAGAATATAAAGATAAAGCTAGATGAAAAAGGCACAATAGGCAAAAGTATGGTTGATGATTATGGCATATATAGAAGGAAACTATAAAGTATTTGGTAAGGAACAGCTAGACAGGGTGTACTGTGAAGCATAGGAGAATGAGTGAACATTTGTGGACCTCTCACATGTTCCAGGTTCCTTCAACTGTATCATTTCATTCATTTTCATAAAATCCTTGTAAGGGAGGTATGGGGGACTGAAGCTGTATGTACCCATGAAAAACATGTTCTTAAATTTAATGCATTCCTGTGGGTGTGTACCTTACGTAGGAATTTAGGATGAGACCACTTCAGTTAAGGTGTGGCCCACCTCAGTCAGGATAGGCCTTAATCCTATTACTGGAGTCCTTTATAAGAGAATGAAATTGAGACAGAGAGAAAACCATAGGAAATAAGAAGCTGAAACAGAACCCAGAAGAGAAGAGAGAGAGACCCAGGAGAGGTTGCCATGTATGTGCCTTGCCATGTGATAAGCTACGGACCAAGAGTGGCCAGCAGCCAGCCCCAGAATGCCATATTCTTGGGGAGAAAGCATCACCTAGAAGATGCCTTGATTTGGAAATTTCCCCAGCCTCAAAATCGTAAGCTAATAGATTCCCATTGTTTAAACCATGCCATTTCATGGTCTTTGCTTCACTAGCCTAGGCAACTAAAGTAGGGGGATTAGTGATCTTCATTTAAACATATGCAAAGTAAGGCTCAGAAAGGTTTTATGTCCCAAATCTTTCAACAAAAAAGTAGCAGAATCAGTTTTCAAACCCAGTTCTTGGTCCTCTAACCCCAAAGCTCTTACCTATTGACCAGAGCTTCCTCTCCAGATTGGCACTGCCTGAAAATGCAATCTCAAATGCCCCCTCCAGAATTACTGTGTAAGAATCTGCATTTTAACAGATCCCTAGATGATTCATATGTACATTAAAGTTTGGGAAGCACTGATATAGAACATCATTTTCCATAGAACTTAGCACCACCCGTTTTGGGGAATTTCAAGAATGCTCTAAAGCTGAAAAGCCTATAAATAGTGAGAACTACTTTCCATTAGGTCACTTGCAAATTGTGTATTGGATCCTCTTCAATCACTTTTATGTGCATATCAGATATCTCATATAGTGGAGCAGAATAAAACAAGTCCAAAGCAGTGATAGCTCTGATTTGGCACAGCGCACACCAGTCTTCTCAACAACATCCCTGCAAAGGCAATTCTCCTTCCTATCCAAAAATATATGACAGCCAATTTTTGCTCCATCTTTACTGCCCTAGACATCAAAAACAACTCACAAGCTGTGCATTTTATATGGTGCGGGTGGAAATGTTTGTTTTGGAAACTCACTCATTGCTGGGGTTTGAGTAACCACGACCCAGAAGAACAAGGACTCATTCCAGTGTGATCCCTCCCACTTAGCCACAGGATGCAGCTGGTTCTAGACAACTGGAAGGACAGAGCTCTCCAGGCTTCTGAGCTCTGTCATCCAGCGCCCCAATGTCCTTGAGAAAGTCACTTGGTCCTTTCTGTGCCTCAGTTGCTTCACCTGTAAAATGGGGCCTCACCTAGTTCACAGGGACACCAGGAGAATTAATTAGTGTTTGTAGAGCTTGGAGATTCCCTAGATGAAAGTGGCTATATAAATGTAAATGATTATCATTATCATTATTATTATTATTATTACATAAGTATGGATAACAGAATAAGCACAGAATTATATGTCATCCTCCAGGGGATGGCAGATTTCTGGATAATCACAATGTGTTGTAGACTGTTATTATCCACCTGCCTTTCCCATGTCTGTTAAGGAATACATCATCAGGTTTGCTCAGCTAATCATGCAAAAAGAAGTTTTCCTGAGTTCATTGGTGAGTGTATATGAGATAGTAATGACTAAAGACTAGAAAATCTCTTGAGCTGTGTATCTCCAGAATCAAGCAGATCCTGCTGCCCATGTGAACGGTGATCATCTGCTAAATGGGTATGGAGCCAATTTTAAATCTAGCCTACCACAGAATGCAACTACCCAGTCAGTCCAATTCGAAGTTTGCAATTTCCTCTCAGAAATACCATGAACGAACATATCAATTAATGCTGAGAGAATTAAAAATCATCCATATGAACCTACCAGATAACAAAGTAAAAGAAATCTGTGGGAGATTAAGGCCACATCTGTTCACCTTGAATACAACTGGATCAGTCCTACAACAGATGTTCAGTCCTTCCCATTTGCTAGGTCCCACCCCTACGGTGTTTGTGGAGTGGGGCTGGAAATTCCAGGTGCCAGCCAGGTGGTGCTGCCACATAAAGAAATCAGGTACTTTTGAGGGAAGTGCTAAATAAGGGCACCTAATATGGAGTCCCTCACACTCACGGGCTTCAGGGGATCTGTGGACCCCCAGAATAGCCTAAAAGTTTTTTTTGTGTTATGTGAGTTTTCTGGGAGGAAGTTTCACAGCTTTCAGAGATCTTCAGCAGAGTCTGTGACCTAAAAAAGATTGAGATCCAAATGTTTTCCTCCCAATGAATTTCACTGTTCTTGAACACCGGCAACTTCAGATCCCTGAATGCCTAATCTGTGCCACTTCCTGCTATGGAAGTGATAACTGCATCTGATAACCATAGTTTCCCCAGTAATCCCAGTGCCATTGACATCCGAGTCATTTTAGGAATAAGTTCAATTAGGTCAACGTGACCCATATGACTGGATCTTGTTCTGATTTCTGTTCAGTCAGGGGCACTTTCTTGTCCCAAGCCTTTTTATATTCAAACTGCTGTCCAAGTTTTTGCCTAAGCTTCTAATGCCTGTATTATTCATTTAACTGCTTTTTGTATGAAAACAACTGGATTATGACTGAAATTTGGTGGAGAGGGCACTCAGTCTAAGAAAGGACGAATTTTTATTTTATTTCAGATAAGCCCCTGGAAAATGTACATATTTTCCAAAGCAATCCATCAGAATTCACTTGGCAACTAAGCAATCCCTCCTGCCCCGGCTCCCTTATGTGATTTATGAGGCCTCCTCTTTCCAATAAAGTTGAGAGTACCTAGAGAATAGCTTCTCACCCAGCAATTTTTAACTGTAGCTTCCATGCTAAGCCAAGAGTCAGGAAGAAGCACAATGGAATGCAAAAATGGAAGGAGTGAAAGAAGAGATGGAATGAATTCTATCTGGAGGCAAAACATCCTACTTAAACCACTTTCTAGCTCAATGATCCTGCATTTTTCAGTGAAGCAGTATTAATTTAAATGCTGGTTTATAATATAATCAGAAAGGGCCACAGTAGCATTGTATAGTGTAAGAACTTTTTAAATTACACAAATCACCTTGGGGTAGTAAAAAAATTACTGGAAGGGTGCACGGGTGGCTCAGTGATAGAACACTCACCTGCCATTTAGGAGATGAGGATTCGATTCCTGGCCCATCCACACAAAAAACAAAACAAAATAAAACATTGGACTAGGAACTAGGAAGCTTGAGTTCTAAGTCACTACTTGTTTCTTGTGTGAATTACCGTTCTCCTACTGGTAAAATGAGGAAGGCCTACTGGATGGCTTCAGTTCCAAAATTCTGCATCCATAGAACTATAGGTAGTACTCTGAAGATTATTCAGAGGCAATCATATTGAGGTTTCTGACTGCCTTGGTCACCAAAAACAAAGAAACCTAACAGTTTTATGCTAGGTACGAGCCCTGTGCCGGCTTTTCAAGATGAACCCCTGCCCTCAAAGACTCCCCAATCTAATTGTATGTCATTAATATAATACAATATGATAAAACTAGCTGAATCAGCAAAGTTCTGTGGGCACATAGTGGCAAAGGATAAGGCAAGGATATTCGAGACAAAGGAGGCAACACATGCAATGACATGGGACTCCCTGCTGTGATCTGGGAACAGAATGAGCCGCTTCCTTCTCTATACTGGTGAACCAGCTCAGGCAATCTGAAAGAAAACCCTCATCTCTCTACCTCCACTTAATCTGCATCCTATTTCCCATACTCTGGATCCATTTTTGTCCCTGCTACTTCCAGAACCAAACAAAAGGCAGACTCATCGCAGAGAAAAGGTTCAAAGGTCCTTAATCACCATTTCTTCACTCTGGCCGCCTCCTCCAGCTCTGTGTTGTTTGTGCCTAATGGGAGGAAGGGTGGGAAGGAAGACCAGGGTTACCTTTTGCCCTTTCTGCTTCAGGGTGAAGAATTATTTCACTTCTACCCCATTTCCTGTTCAAATGTGTTTACTTCTTTATCCATTTTTCAACTTGATGGGCATTTCTGGAATAGCTCCTTCCTCCTCTCTCCATATCTTTCACTGTGAAATGGTAACTAGATTTCCCCCCTAAGGGGACAGAGTGAGGAAGTAGAATGTATGGGCAAAGTACATTACCATAAGTATTCATATGTTGCTCCTCACAAAAGATAATCAAGAGGGGTGCATGGGTGGCTCAGTGGTAGAAGGCTCGCCTTCCATGTGGGAGACTGGGGTTCAATTCCGAGACCATGCATCTAAAAAGAAAAAAAGATAACCAGGAGGACTACTTAATTGCAACTTAAATTATTTTTCTAGCAATGGTTCTGGATTTGTATTGACTCACTCTCCCATCCCGTCTCCCTTTAGGCAAAAGAAACACGACTGCTAGGCAACTGAGCTAACAGTATGAAATATAGGATTCACACTCATTTCTTCATGTCTAGTGCCCATACCAAGATACCTCATTAACAACAGTTTCAAACTAGCTAGTAACTGCAACAAGCCACAATTATTGGTTAGATAGCCAATGCTATCAATTATAATAGCTTTTCCAATAATTTGGTGAAATAGCAAATGTTCCTCCTAAAAAGAGTTCTGTAATCAAATAATTTGAGGAAACTCTGGATTAAAAAAAATTTTTTTAAGTGTCTCTATAAGAGGACTTCTCAGAACCTTTAATGTGATCATTTGTTTTATAAGTCTTCAAGAAAGTAATTTGCAAACTTATTAAACTATGAAATACCCCCATTCTCCCAAAAGGATATATGAATTATCCTGAGAAACTATTAAAAATTCATGTTCCCAAAAAAAAAGGGCGGCTGCCGTGGCTCAGCAGGCAGAGCTCCGACCTGCCATGCTGGAGGTCTGGAGTTCGATCCCTGGTGCCTCCTGCCCATATGCAAATTAAAAAAAAAAAAAAAATTCATGTTCCCAAGCTCGAGAGGATCAGAGTCAGAAGCGGCCTGGAATCTATAGCTGAATAGACATCCCAGGTGGCATGGATCTCAGGTGGTACGGATGCAGATGAGTATTAAATAATACTGACCTGGAGTATTTCCTTCACAAGGGTTCCTCTGAATACACTTAGGGAAATGCAAATGCTAGTGCAGGCAATTAACTTAAGGTCAGTCAAAAAAAAACAGCTTGCTTTGCTCCAATATAGCATAGTATTTATTCATGTTAATTTGGGCAAATTTTTTGTTACCGCTGCAAGAGGAAACCTCATTAGTGAAGAGGGGACAAATTAGCAATAAAGTTGAGGGGAGGCAGCCAGCTATTGACAACGAGACCCCACAAAGGTGCTGACATGGAGAAATAGTCTAGTAATATAATCGAGAAATTAGATTTAAGGAATGATTTTGATTGCTGAATCATAATATAGATATTCCTTTTTGTTTTCTGGTATATTAGAATAGACAGAGATGAATACCTGAAATCTCTGAATTGTAATCCAGGCCTTGATCTCTGATAATGGCTGTATAGCCTTTATCTTGCGCCCTTATGACTGTAAAAATTTTGTAACTAACCTTCACTCGTACCTATTTGCCCAGTTTTTCAACTTTAGAGTTTGTAATCACTAAAAACACCCTATTGTTTATTAGTGAAAGGTCCTGGATCAATCCAGAACTAATCCAGCCACCTTTCAAAGTTATCTTGCTAACTGAGACTGGATCTAACGAAAATGGGCCTGACATGCGCATATCTTAGACTTGAACCTATGTCACCTATACCTCATTATAATACTAAAAATCAAACCCATCATCATCTTAAGACTGCCATTTTCTTACATATGTTCTGTGACTAAGCACGTAATCAATTTGTGCACGCTCAATAATCAGATCACCTCTAATCACATCATCTTGGACCACTGTTCTCATCTTTTAAAACTGCCCGTCTTTTAATACTATAAGCTATCAGAATTACTGCAGTTAGGGGGAGACAGATTTTGGGGCCAATAGGCCATCTGATCCCCTGCTGCATGCCTAGTAATAAACTTTTTCTCTCTTTGAAACTCCAGTGTCTCAGGAATTGGTCATTTGAGTGCAACAGGCAAAAGAATCCACTGCCTTTGTCGAGTAACAGTAGAGCAAATACTAGTTCAAAGGTTTTTGTTATTTAATTTGTTTATATTAGAGATATGATCATCCAAGACAGAACAGACTTCTCCAACTTTTTTAAAAATATTTTTATTGAGAAATCTTCACACACATACATTCCATACATGGTGTATAATCAGTGGCTCACAATATCATCACATAGTTGTATATTCATCATGATCATTTTTTAGAATATTTGCATCACTCCAGAAAAAGAAATAAAAAGAAAAAAGAAAATACTCACACATACCATACACACCTTACCCCCCCTCTCATTGACCACTAGTATTTTCATCTACCCAATTTATTTTACTCTTTGTCCCCTCTATTATTTGTTTATTTTTTATCCATATTTTTTACTCATCTGTCCATACCCTGGATAAAAGGAGCATCAGACACAAGGTTTTTACAATCATACAGTCACACTGTAAATGTATCTTTATACAATCATGTTCAAGAATCAAAGCTACTGGAACACAGCTCAACTGTTTCAGATACTTCCCTCCAGCCACTCCATTATGCCATAAACTAATAAGGGATAGCTAGATAATACATAAGAATAACTTCGAGGATAACTTCTCGACTCTGTTTGAAATCTCTCAGCCATTGAAACTTTATTTTGTCTCATTTCTCTCTTCCCTGTTTGGGAAGACTTTCTCAGTCCCTTAATGCTGGGTCCCCACTCATCCTGGGATTTCTGCCCCACATCGCCAGGGAGATTTATACCCCTGAGAGTCAGGTCCCACGTAGGAGGGAGGGTAGGGAGTTCACCTGCTGAGTCCAACTTCTTTTTCAAGCTAGAGACAAAAAGAGAACACTATTTGGGAGGGAGGGGAGCAAGGTAAATTTAAACCATCTTGGCGCTTGGCAAATTATCCTATTTGGTTTCAAGATTTTTGTGAACATTGACTATTAATCACTGATATCTCTGAGTTATCACTAATACAGTCAACCACCAGCAAATAAACACACTAATGGAATTTTGGTTCTTTTGTATCAACAATATGTGCAACGGGTCATAGCTATAGAGAGCCAGGAACAAAGTGTTAAATATACACTTGGGCAGTGTCAAATTGGAGAGTATTCCTAATACATAACTAGGACCCACTCCAGGCTCCCTGGCTAATTAAGAAATAGCACCTCAGGGTGCCCAATGGCAGGCAGCACTTCGGTAAATTAAATCAATATTTCAAAGGGGGAAAGTGCAGTGTTCTTAAAATGCAGGGTAACTGTGTTCTAACAAAGTTTCTAGAGACAGTGTAGTGATCTAATAGAGAAAGTACTCATTATCTGAGGATAATTAAAAGTAGTTTTTTTTAAAGCCTCTTAAAGAGAATAAGCTTAAAAGGATTCATTTAAATTTCATTTAAAAACGAAAAGAAGAGATCTTGTAAAACGAGACTCCAATCATTAACATAAACTTATTTCATCTATCTTAGGTTTAAAATTCAGTTATAAAACATTTAATGCTAACATTAGACAGAAGCAAATGTTTGAATAAAGGCAAATTGGATAAGTTCACAGTGAATTATTTTAGTTAACTTCTTTTCAAAGATAGTAGCCATGGGAACTCAAATATTAACTGAAAAGCCTACCACCACCACCACCTCCTTTTATATCATTTTAGAATGATGTATTTCTAGAGTTATATAAGGGTATAAACCATCATGGAATCTATATTAACAAAAGGCTTTTATATGTTATAGAAACTTGATTCCAATTGTAGCTTAATCCAGTCTCATACAACTAAAATGCCAAATGCTTCAAGATGTCTTTCTCCATTCCTCAGCAACGCTTTCCTTTTTGTTGGCATCATTCTTGGGCAAGTTCTCTCCAAATAGCCCCTGACTACCACAGGATTATATTTTACTGGCATAGCAAAAAAATAAAATGAGAAAGCCCCTTTCCCAATAGTTGCAGCCAGTTATATGAGGGTAAATGTTTAACAACTGACTTTCCAGAACAAACAAACTAAAATACCTGGTTGTAGCATTTGCTGATTTCCATGGTGTAAACACTCCTACACGGCCAAATTCAACCTACCAACTTGACATCACTGAACACGGGGTTGGGAAGAGATGCACGGTAGTCCATTATATTGTATTTCTCCATGAAGATAATAATTTCAAGAGCATAGATAATATGAAATATAGGAAAATAATTAGGAAAGTATGTTTTGAGTATGCATTAACTTTGTTTTTAATATAAATTCGTTTCTAATGTAATTTATTTTATTGTAACTTTATATAATCTAATTTTCAATAGTCACTGTGTTTAACAACAAAATAGCAAAATCCCTGAAATTTAACAATTGACTTTTGCAGGACACTATAAGCTAGCACACCAACAGTCCCATTAGAAATCCAGAGGGGTGACTTACAGGAACTTGGGTGGGTCATTTGCCCAATTTTAGATCCATCTCTGAGACCAAGGGAATATTCTGTTTTGCTAAGCCAAACCTGATCTTGTGCCTGGGAATGGAATTAGGCTGAAAGCTTTTAGACTGATGTTAGGGTAAGTGTTGTTCTATATTAGAATAGGAAAGGGAATACAACAGAGGCCCAGTTTACTAGTTAAAACTCCTCACATATGGTTAAGTAGGGTGAGTATATATTTTATTGTCCACTTTAGGAGTAAAAGATGCTAATAATTACTATGCTGGAACCACAGACACACACCAAGATATATGGCTGTCCTACAAATCAAGAATCTAAGGCCCAGGTAGAATAAATGGCTGGTTCAGCATCACACACATCAAATGGGTACCAGAACCAGGACTAAAAACCCGATTTCCTAATTCCCAGTTCAGTATATTCCACAGTAATACAAAAATTCCCAAAAATGAAAGTACAGAACATACATAGAGTTTGAAATGATGTGAAATCTATCTTTGAAAATTATGTCATACTTTCCACATTTCAAAGTTTCTTGTCCACTGTGCTAGCTCACCATGTAGTATAGGAATACAGAATTTGGGGGGCAATTTGACAAGACTAACAGAAGACTTAAAATCTGGCATTCCCTTTGCCTCAAGAATTTCACTTCTGTGAAATAGCTAAAGGGATTAATCACATAGGTCCTCAAATATTTTACTTTAAGGATGCTCACTGTAGCATTGTTCAAAAAAGTGAAGAATATGAAATAACTTAAATGGTCAATTAGAAATAATTTAAACAATCAAGAGTAGACAAATAGACAAATCATAATACAAAAGTCTACTTAACAGCCATGAAAATAATGCAAACAAAGGAAATCAAAATGACTGAAAAAGAAGTCCATAACATATGATCCCACTTTTGTAGGGAGAAAACCTGACTGGAAGGATAAACCATCCCAAAATGTAAACAGTGATAACCTCTACACTAAAAAATTGGTTTTGTATTTTTAAAAATTATTATTTTTGCATTTTTTAAGACTAATAAAAAGCCCAGCCACTCAACTATGAAAAAAAGAAATGGTTGTCTTCTGTACCCTGGAATGTATTGGTATTCCTTCTGCCACCACTATTACATTCACCCTAGTTTAAAATCAGTTTAATACTTTTTACTGGAGGTGGATCTACCCTGTGGCAAAAATTAAAGGTGAGAGGAGAGTGTTAAAAACACTGTAGGAAAAATCCTACAACAGTACATAGTATTCAGGAAAAGGAGCCTGTTTTCTACAATTTGCAACTCTGTGCTGACTTCTTCACAATTGGGCTAAATTTATTTAAAATTGCCTACTTTGAGAAACTGCTGTAAAACAGCAGAAATACATATCAACTCAGATTATTTCCAAAAACCCCTCCTGCTTTCTCATGCAAAAGATGAATCCAGAGAGTCATGGGCATCTTACCCAGCAAAAAATCACTGAGGTTTGAGAGACTCTCCAAATACAGTTAGTCAGAGTCAGAGGACCTAATTTTGAAATTCATTTTAGCACAGTAACTTGAAGGAATAAAAAAAGATTTGAAACTGGGAAGGGGCATTATGGTAAATGGATTTCTTTAGAGTCCTCTAAAGGAAAGGTTTATGAATTAAAAATTTAAAAAAAATTTGTTTTGCAAGTCATAATGAATTTTTAGGTTATCCAAACTCATCTAACAGAAGATAAAATATTGTCCCAGTAACACACATACCAAGAAGTGCCCAAAAGGGGTACATGAGTAGTTCAGTGGTAGAATTCTCACCTGCCATGTGGGAGACCAGGATTTAATTCCCGCCCATCACTCCAAAAAAACATTCAGCAAATGATGCTGCTATAATGAGACAGTCACACGAAAAAAGAATGAAATGTGATCCCCACTGCACAGCATACAAAAAAAAAAAAAAAAAACCAAAAGTAGAAATCTATTTCCCTAGAAATTAATTTATTTTGCCATTTAAATACTAAGGGAATGGGCAAAAGAAAACCAAAGATACTTCCACAGAAAGTTTTACTACATGGCCCAGATTTTAAAGTTAAACTATTGCATCAGGAAGAAGACTTTACTTAGAAACTGAAAATATAGGTTTAGGTCCTGGTTCTGCAATTTACCTGCAGGATTACCTGGGAAAAATAATTTTTCACCTCTCTAAATCTCAGTGTCTCCATTAAAAGTTATAGGAAAAAATAATAACAGCTTTACAATTGTTGTGAGCATGAGGACTGGTTCATAATGGATTTCAAGAGATATTTGTTGAAAGAATTAATGGTGTTTGTGAAATTGCTTTGCAAACTGTGTAAATATGAGGCTTCCATATTCCATATTCCATGCACTTACTGCCACCTGACACAATAACACATTACTTATATTTTTGTGTTTTCTGCCTCCCTCCACTAAGTGGAAACCACATGAGGACAGGAATTTTTTTTTCTTTTATTTTTATCTCTGTATCTCCAGACACTAGAACAATGTCTGGCACATAGCAGGCCCTTAATAAATATTTGTTAAATGAATCCTGGTGTAAAGATTAAGCAAGATTATTTGTGTAAAATACTTAACACAGTGCCTGGCACAAAATAAGTCCCAAATAACGGTCAATATTGCTGTTCACCTGGAAAGCATTATACAAATGTTAAGGATTATCACTGCTAAATCTTTGGTCTCAAATCATTCCTGACAGTACTGAATTGTCCTCTTCTTTCCTACTATAGATCTTTGTTTTCGCTTTAATTTCATGGCGATCCTTTCTCACTATTTGTATCCTAAGGAGCAGTTGCTGAGAGCCACCTGAAGTCAAACCATACATATTTATCTCCTTAGATCTTTTCCCATAAATCAGTCCTTCCTTCCAATAATCATTTTTTTTTCTGAATTGTTTTCACCTCTTCGACTTTAAAACAGGGGCCCAAGGCAAAGAAACAGTAATGGTGTGGAAAGGTGCGTGTTTGAAGCTCTCTCTCCTCATATAATCTTGATAGCTAAGCCACAATGATGTCAATGGCAGAAAGAACTCTCGGCTCTGAATTACAAAATGTCTTAGCAACGTGAATACAATTTCCCCATCTTTCTCTATCTCAGTCCTGATAGGGTGTATTTTAACTGCACTAGTACACATTTTGGGCAGAGAAAGCTAGGGAAGACTTATCAGACACCAACTTATATTTCATAGTAAGGACTTTATACCCATCCCCATTTAATGTAGGCTCCTGTGAGAACAGGGACTTATTCCTTATTTGATTCACTGCTGTATTCTAGCACCTAGCACAGAGCCTGGCACTAGTAGCCTTCAATAATTAGTTGTTAAAAGAAACAATTTTTGGATGAACTTTCTCTCCTTAGATTTCAGAATATAAGGCATCTCCTGGACAGTGGAAAAGAAAATCCGTGAAAGACCAAGATACAGGTGTCATAATTTTAATAGAAGATAGAGACAGGGGACAAGCCAAGTGCAAGCAAAGGGAAATACTGGTGCATACCTGAAAAAGAAGAAAATACAGTTGATGGATTTATTATTCTTTCAAAATAGAGTCCTACGGATGGTGGGACTATGACTTTTTAGACAGGATATAGTTTCTAATGAACACGCGAAAAATAAGTCAATCAACAAGAAAGCTTCGGATTTCTATGTTTTGAAAGGTATCTACTAAAAATTGTCAACCTCTCTTAAAATAATTTGCTCTTAGTCACCAGAATAACGGGAACAAAGAGGAAAAAAGTCTAAATTTTATGACTTAAAGTGGCTCTAATTTTAAATGAATTCTCTTTTTCTCTCAGACAATTCAGTTGGCTTTATACATTTTTCATGTGCATTTGAAGTTTGACAGATAATTAAACAGGACTTGGGAAATTGGCACTTACCAAAGTGACAAGGTACCTTTAAAAACACCTATAGCTACCTGAAAAGACTCTCTCATCTCAGAAGTTGTGACTTCCTCAGTTTCCCTAATTGTTGACACCTTGAAGTGGTAATTAAAGTTAGTCCTGTTCTGTGTAGCTCTCTAAAAAAACAACAACAACAACAACAAAAAGTGTTCCATTCAGACTTCTGAGTGTAAAATACATAAAATTGCATTTCCTTTTAAACTGGGTGCAAGAGACCCCTAGTAAAGGTCCCATAGAGATTTCCTGTGAAGCAAAGTGCTACGAAAAGGAACAGAGCTTACTGCCACACAGCAATGACACACATTAAAAATGAAGCCTTAAATGATACACCTAGTTAACATGTGCTGTGATCCTTTATCAATACCATGGAAATCGGAATGTTTCTTTTATTCTTCTCAACTTTCTTTAAATGACTATCCAAATTTCCTTAATATATAAGCTTTCATTTGGCAAGCTTTCTAGAGCAAAATAAGAGTTCAAGCTTCGAAATTATTTGACATGATTTAATAGGAGCTTTAGATGGAGAAAACAGAAGCCCTTGGCCAGCTCTCAGCTTCATTACAGCAGTGCAGATGCTGATGCTGTCAAGGACGTGCTATCTCACCATTATTGGTAGGAACAAACAGGTTAGTGAAATGCATAAATAATAAATACATAACCGGGGGATAAGCCAGGATCTCTCCAACCAACATTTCCACTGATACTCTCTGAAGTTGAATACACATTCCAAGCCAAAGAACCCCACTCTCCAAACATTTTGGAGACGTTCAACATTTTCTGACATTCAACTAAACACAAACACTGGTCTTAAAAACCTAAGGGGGGAAAGCTCTCTCACACAAGGCACAGAACTTTATCCAAAAAATGGCATTAGAATTAAAAGTGTTCTACTGGAAACTACTTTCAACAATTAAATGTTCTGTCTACAGTTACTGCCCACTAATTGTAAATGATCTTTGGGGGTGGGGGAACACAGCAATTATTGAAACATCCTTATATTTTGATCACACTAATGGTTGGAGATAAAACAGCAAACATGGCAGTGTTGTCGGTCACTGCATGTGACCAGGACACTGTAGATTACACACTTCACGCAATTTCAACTCAGTCCATTCACACTTTAATTCTTGGATTAAATTGCAAGAATCATAATTTGAAAGGGAATGATTGGTATGAAGTCCAACAGTATTTTTCTTAATTGTGCTGGATTTTATTCTTCACATAGACTGTTCCCTCAATTAAAATGATGAATTGATTACATGACCTGCTACAAGTATCTGATGAATAATCAATCAATTTATTTAACAACTTTATTTTGCAATTTATAGTTATGGGGGGGTGGGGGGATGAGATTTTTCCAAGAAGTTAAAAATGAGGCTTATTTAAATGATGTTTAAAATAAAACACAAACACACTAAAATAATTCAAAATTACATCATCTACTCCACTTTCACTCATAGCATTGTGATGACTGAGGACAAAGGCAAGTAATGTCATGAAAATGATGTGGAAAACCAAAGAAACAAGAATTTGATAAAACAGGTTATTTCGATATGTGGATTTAGCCAGTTCATCTGCCTGCTATTGTGATTTATGGGTCTTTATGTAGATTTGCATAGAAACAGCTAAGCTGTAGTGAAAGGAACGCTGATATTGTAAACAGATATCCTTTTTTCAAAAAGCCTAAACTTGGCCTCTGGTTACCTGCGTGATTAAGTCACAACCCCTCTAAGCCTGTTTCTCCCTTGTAACATGGGGTTTGTAACTCAAACTTCACAATATTTGTTGAGGATTCAATAAGATAATGCACATGAAATATTTTAAAAAGCACAAACTTCTGTGGTCAGATGTTAAATTTTAAATGAGGCTCCCATTCAAATAAGTTAGTGGAAGACTCAATCAAAGCAGCTAATGCCTCTCTTCCTGTAGCCTAGTCTGGGGGTTTGTTTGCTGTAGAAAAGGAAGCAGCAATGCTGAGCAAAGGGCTGAGGTGGGTGGGCCTGAAAATGGTGACCCAGGGTCTTATAGGGAAAAAATTTATCTCGTATCTGCTATATATCATGGACTTTCAAAAGCATTTTATTTATCTATTAACCTATTTTTACTTTGCTACAACAAAATAAGGTAGGTACTCTCATGATCATCCCCATTTTACAGATTGAATGACTGAGCCAAAGAAGAAGAGGAGAAAAACACAAAGTGATTCAAGTTTACTTGCCTCGGCAGAACCGCAACCAAGCTCAAGCTCTGTGGCTTAAGAGTTCAGACTCTTGACACCTTTTATGCCCACTCTGGCATGGAATAAGAAAATTCTTGAGGGTTCCATACCCAAGAACTGCTGAGATGACCAAAGAGGTGTGTGGTCCAAATGTGTGGTCCCTCTACAGAAGCAGTGGGAAGGGCTATGGTCATCAGCAGTAATGATCAATAGATAAGGCAGATTAAAGTGTAAGCAAAAAGTGTCAGGACAAGCTCAGTAGGTGTAGTAAGCACAGAGGCCAATTCCTAAGCTTAGGGCAGGAAAAGACACTTTACCTAGACCAGATGTTCACATGGCTGCTGTGAAGTTGAGGTGGGAGGAATCCACTAAGAATAGACAGTACTGAAATCAGAAGAGACTCAGGTAACTTTAATTAGCAAAACCAAGTGTTTCCTTCCCTAAGGGAGCATGGAAACTGGAGACCAAGATCAGTGCATGCAGTGAAGATGCCGTGTCAGGCTCATCATGTCTACCTCAAGCTTTTACACTCAGTATTCCCACTACATGGTCTGCTCTTCCCCAGGTCTTCAGTCTCTTTCCCTCACTTCATTCAAGTTCAAATGTCATCCTTAGGGAGACCCCCATGACTCTTTATGTGTTTGCCCTGCTTTACCATACCAATAGCTATCTGTAACCATTTTATTTATGATCTATCCCTCAACTAGAAGATAAGCACTATGAGAATAGGACTTTGTTTCCTTTACTGCTTTATCCTCTGTGGCTAAAACTGTACTTCAAGTATAGCAGATGCTCAGTAAGTATTTGTCAACTGATTGAACGAATTGCAATGGGTCATGTCAGCTCCAATCCATATCTATTTAAGGTAATAGAATTTTAGAGCTAGGAGGGAACTTAGAGTGCAATCTAGCAACTTCAAATGTTTTTTTTTTTTCTTATAGTCAGCAGAATGCTTTCTTCAAAGACATTAGAAGAAAAAGTCCTAACAGCTCTACTTGAACCTTGGAATGAAGGGGGAGGCACCCTGTAAGGAGAATTGTAGAGAACTGTTTGGAGACCACTTCTCTAATCAATGATTTTATTTTTTAATTAAGGAAATTGAAACCCAGAGAGGTTTTATAATTTACCAAAAGTCACAAAGTCCAAAGTTAGTTTTCATAAACCCGTTTAAATGAATACCATATTTGCAAGTTAACAGTTTTAGCCGAGGCTGAGTGAAGGTTCTGGTTGCAGAATAATCCCCCTTGTTTAGATTTCGTGTGATAGTTACTCTCCCTGCAGACTCCAAGGGTCATGGAATTTCTCGAATGTTACAAATCCAGGCTCTGGGTAGAGAATTTCATTTCTTAGTTTTCTGTTCTGATTAACAAAATTGGGCAAACACAGTTAATTGCATGATATGTTTCCCTACCTTTTTTTTTGCACTGTTTCCCTCATCAAGCTCTCACTTGCACAACCAGAATTTTAGGCTCCTCTCTTTTTGCAGCTCAGCGATGTTCCTCTCTTCCCCCAGTTCTCCCCTCCTCCACACAAAGTTGTGCTGCACATGTTACACATCTGTCAAAATGCCCTCCAACTACGTGCTCTAAACACACATGCAATCATACACACATGCATACATGCACGCACTATTCAACTCTCGCTATCATAAGCTTTCCCTTCAATTCTTTGGCACTCCAAATCTCCCCTTCTTTTGCTCAGTGTACCTTTCCTCCTTCTCCACCAGTCTCTGCCAGGCCTGACTCATTTCTACTTAACTCCATTCCATGGTTCCTGCAGATGGCAGGGGGTAGTGGGATCATTGGCCATGGATACCAAGTAATATGTCATCATGGAATATTCTCCTCTAAATGAACCTCAGCCATCTGGCAAAATGTGTAACAAGGGGATACCAAGCTAGAAGGAAAAATTCATGAAACGCTTGTTCATTTCAGGTTGGGAAGGAAGATAAAAACAGACGAAAGTCTACTCAAATCCATCTTTTTAACACAAAACATAAAGTTGAACAGCTTAGCTACACCTGTATTCCAGTGCTGTGTACATAAAATTTAAATTCTAGTTCTGAAAAGAAGTTTTGCCAAGAGAAACTTGTAGAGAAAACATTTTACTGGAATTAGTTGGGAGACAATTTTCACCTCCATCTAGTATAGTATGAGGCTAACATTTTGTTGCTTTGTTCTTCCTAAGTGAAAGTAAAAACTATACTATGGAAGACTTTTCTTCAAGTTCATGGTTAATATTTTGAAATATTGTAATAGTTTAATGTTAAAAAATTTAAAAATTACCTAACATTCCACTTGTAAGTCCATGTTCTAAATGCTCTCCCTGATTTTTAAATATTCTGCCATGTAACCTGAAATCAGAACAGAAGGTCAAAGAACAGAGTTAGAATCATAATATAGCTCCTCTCATAAAAAGCTATACATCAACCACAATGAAGATTTTTCCACTTTATTTTCAACTGAGACAGAATTTTGGCACAAGGCAGAGAAGAATGTGCTTTATGAAAAACAGACAATGTTGCCTTTTCCATAACTTGGCCCTGACAAGCAGAAAGTTATTTTTCAGTAATGAAAGGATGAGATATCTGCATTTGAATAATAATCATATTTGGATTAGTTACATCATAATTGGTATATGTCAAAAGTGGAAAAAGGGAGGGGTAACTATCAAACAATTTTCAAGGCCCTCCCAAACTCCCCAATATGTAAATAAGATGATAATATGCAAATTTTTAAACATTTGTAATGGAGCTTTCAAAAACAAATCATTCCTGTCTCCTACTAATGTATGTGTCTTTCAGAAGAATCCAAGACTCAACATTTTAGCTGCCTGAGAGGACCAGAATCTTTCTCTTGGCCACATATTCCACATATGTGAAACGTCTAACTTTGTTCTGTCTTTAAAAACATATTTCTTGTTTTCCAAGCTATCCCATAGAGGGGTCCACATGGTGTTGTCCTGAGTTCCCGTCATAAAGTAAAGGCAAACTTTCACAATGTCCAGAGCCCTCAATGTCCTGGAGTGAGGGAGGAGGCTGCCCTCAAATTTCTTGCAGCAGAAGCCTACTTAGGTGGCACCAATCTTGACTTCCAAATGGAAAAGTAAATAGATCTACAAAAGGAAAAGTGGTAGCTTTTACATCCTGAAGCTGAAGAGAACCTTAGAGAAGTTTCTAATGGTGGCCCATCCACTTTCACCATTGAAATCCCAGTTGATGTCAGTGTCACATCCTCCAGGAATACCAGCCAGTGGGCTGTGCTGAAATTGCTGCTGCCATGGGAGTTATTCCTCTTTCCAGGAGCATCACTCCTGGGACTTTCACTAACCAGATTCAGGCTGCCCACTGGGAATCGCGTCTTCTGGTGGTTACTGGTCCAAGGGCTGACCACCGACCTCTGACAGAGACGTCTTATGTTAACTGCCCACAAAGATGGACACCGCCATCCCATGCAACAGAATGGTGCTCATGCAACGTGTCTGATAGAGATGCTGGTCCAGGACTTTGTGTGCTGGTGTGGCACTACCTCTCATGAGTATCCATGGGAGTCATACTTGATCTTTACTTCTCCAGAGATCCTGAGGAGTATGAAAAGAAGAACAGCCCACTGCTGAAAAAGCTGAGACCAAGGAGGAATTTCAGGGTGAACGGACTGCTCCAGCTCCGGAATGTACTGCTTTTCAACCCCAGGCCATAGGCTGCTGTGAAGGTGGATAGGTGCTCTCTGTGCCCATTCAGCCATTCCTGGCTGAAGATCGGAGGGCTCGGCCTGCAACTGAAGACTGGGCTGTAGCTCTCTCAGCTTGGGCCACCGAACGGGTGGGAACAGACCACTAAGTGGGCTTGGGCTGCTCTTCCACAGGCTTGTGAACAGAAAACGGAAATGAGGTTCTGTGCAAAAATAAACATCAGTTTCTATTAGGAAAAAAAAAAAGTATTTCTCTCCTGATGGTAGCTACATCGCACTCTTTATTATTTGTTGTCTTCAGTTCCAGTCTCCCACCTCTCCCACACACCAAAAAGGTCCCCTCAAGGAACAACCTACTATTGTGAACGAAAAGAGGAAGAAAACCTCCCATCTCAGAGTGTGATGATGAGCCATTTTTTACACTTTTCTCCCACCCTCTCTCTTTTTTATGTGCTTCTTGGAATAGTGACAGTACTGACTGAAATGCTAACTGGATAAATGTGGACTAGTGAAGGCTGTCTTGAAGCAAAAGAAGAAAACCCCACACTTGCTCAGGCACAAAACAAAAAAAAAGGAAGGCGATTTATCATAGAGATACAGAGGTGACTCACACAACCCAAGGACTGGAATGTGGCCGCGGGGCCTGAGGAAGACTAGAACAGGAACTGAAAAGTGGTTAGGACTTTCTCTAGCTCGCCTCGGGACTGCTCGGCCTCTCTCTCTTCAGCACACCTCGGTGCTGCTCCGTCAGCGGGGTGGATATAAAATGGCGGCGCCCTTACCCCCACGTCAAACACGTCAAACACGCACGTTCCGTCTCTTAAAGAGACAGGCTCCTCCTCCTCCGACTCGCTTGAAAAGCGTTCTCATTGTCCCAGCTGCGCACCTCTGACCTCATCAGCAGCGACCCAGAGGGCAGGGTCTATTCCAGGAGAGCTGGTGGGAGCCTCCCATTAGGAAGAGGTGAGTGGGTGGTGACGTCCTGGGCATTCACAGGACAATGACTACCCGCCAGGATGCTCACCAGTAAATGGGTCAGAGTGACAGGAAAAGAAAAATCAACATTATTTTAGACATCAGAAAAATATATATATATAGTCAGAACAGACAAGGCTTAAATAAGTGTAATTCACATAGAGTCCCAATATGAAGAATCCCGTAGAAACAAAATGGTTAACTTTGATGACATCAGAGGAACCACTTTTCAACTCTTCTCAGGAAAATGAGCCATTGGAATTATGATTTTCACAGAGTAAAACTTCTTTAACTCTCTGATAAATTTCTTTTAAAACGTTATGTGGGAGTTTAGGTCGGTGAGGAGGAATAGGAGGTTTCGGTGGTGGGAGGATGGGGGCAGCTTGAGAAGAAACAGTGTGCCTGGAGCATGCTAAGTGGCTCCACTGTTGTCTCCCCGAGACCAAAGGCGAGGGAATTTCCCCTTTGGGCAGGGAGAAAGCCTGTATCGTGAGCACAGTCAGCTCACCTCAATCTGCTTCTTTGGCTGTGGTCCCTCCTGCCTAAAGCAAAGAACAGTTTAAAACCAGGCTCTCAGTAGAGACAGCTCCCACTACTTAACATCTCCCAGACACAGAATCCAGCGCCCTGGCTGTTGTAAAGTTCCTGCGTGTCTGTTATATATCACCACAGCAATGTGTGTCTTAAATATAAACGGGATGTTGAGAAAATGAGGGGACTTTGTAAAAGTGAAGGACGCACATTGTATGGCACAAGGCTCATATGGACATTACCAAAAAGACCTTCTCAGGCCTGAGCCCAGTAGTGAAACAGGCATGAATGGCCTTAAAGTATCTCTGGGCACTAACATGAAAGCTAATAATATATACTTGGTATATTACACATAGTTCCATCCTAGACTGCTAGTGTCTACAACTAGAGAAATCTAATGACAAACCAGCAAACAGCATTAAGAGCTTAGCTTTGGGCTGGTCTGCCAGATCTCCTACTTTAGCTTCAGCCCACTCCCAGGACTTGGGAACACTGATGTGTCACCTTTTTCCATCTGTCCCACGGAACAGTCACCCTCCATGAGAAAGACATCAGTAGCAGCAGACCCCTTCTTCCTCTCTGCCTCTCTTCTCCCTTTTAGAACCTTAAGTTTTATAGGAAGTGTTTTTTTTTTCTTTTTTTGAGAAGCAAACAGGAGAGGAAGAAAGCGAAATTTATGTGAACAGAGTAGACCCTAGCTCATTTAACAAAAAATTTAAAAAAGATGTTGATGGCTTTAACTCTAAAGCAAAAGACTACAAATGATACTTGCTCATCAAGTCAGTAATGAAAAACAGGCTTTAGGGTCTTATAAGCTCTGCAAAGGAAGATGAACTTCATGAGCTTACCCAACTTCTTGCCAAAGAGTTCCCCCAAGACTCTAGGACTATTTATCTCCAAAGGGAGTACTAGCTGCATATAGCCTTATTACATACCAACGAGATTTTACTTTCATCTTCAGCCTTCTGGAGGTTTACAGTGTTACTGAAATCCAAATGTGCTCTTTATCTCAGAAACCTCATCCCTTCAAACATTCAATCTGTCAGTCTTTCATTAGTTTATCAAAGACTCCTTTTTAGTATCTACTATGTTCCAGGCACTGTGCTAGATGCTGGGGATGCAACGATGAAAAAGGCATAGACCCTGTTTATAAGGGGCTTTCAGTGGGTGGACAAAAGACAATGACAAAAACATGCATTAGCTGATTGGATTCCCCTGTGAAACTTGAAATCATGCTTCATAGTTCCTAACCCTACAGAGCAGTGTATGGCACAGCATTGTTCCACTCACTTTCCATAGTCAAATGGTTGTAGAGTTGAGAAAGATGGCTTGCATTATGATAATGAAAGTATGGAATATCAAAATAAAGTGTCACCCAACATATCAGGAAAATTGAGCCAAAAAAAAGTAAGTTACAATCTTCAGAAGCACTAAAAAATGACATAAAATTCCAGCAAATGAAATGTTTAAGATAGAAAGAAAAAGGTTTAGCAATTGATTATATACTTAGAAACCTGAATACCAAACCTCTGGTAGAGTAAGTCCAGTGAACATATCTTCCTAAAGAATAAATTCGATCCTGCCATGCCCTTACTTTAAAACCTCCCTTAGTTCCCTGTTGCTCATCTAGCAAAATCTAAATAGACATGCACAAATATTCATTCATTCAGCAGACTTTTATTAAGAACCTACAGTACGCTGTGGTAATGTTGTAAGCAAGAGAAATATAAGGACATGATCACTGCCTCAAGAAGCTCAGTATAAAAAAATAGCTGCAATATGATGTCCTCAGAGCTATAATCTATTATGTACAAGGTGCCATGGAAGCACAATGAATAGAG
>PVIY010038470.1:0-23884 GCA_004026745.1 Myrmecophaga tridactyla | reverse complement strand
GGATTCATCGGGGAATCACTCTGGACAAACCAGCAAAATCTCATGTGGCTACCTGAGATTCCAAGTACTTATGACATTTAATCAAACTATCTACATGGGTTATATTAGGAAATGCTCTAGTCAAAATATAAATTTTGTGACAAATAAACATTTTTTGCTTTAGTCTCACACCTAAGGTGATATTTTAAAGTATTAATTAGATGATGCTGTTTTTTTGCCTGGACCACTTAGCAATAGGAATTTATTGTCTCACAGTTCTGGAGGCTAGAGGTACAAAATCAAGGAATTGGCAAGTCTGTGCTTCCTTTAAAAGGGGAGAATGTGTTCCATGCCTCTCCATGGCTCCTGGTGAGTGGCTGGAAATGCCTGGCATTCTTTGGCTTGTGGCAGACAGACCCAGTCTGTCATGCTGCCACATGCTCTTTCTCTCTGTCTCTCTGCATCCAAATTTCCTTCCCTTATTACAATACTAGTCATATTGGATGAGGACACACTCTGATCCAGTTTTCCTCATCGTAACTAGTGAAATCTTCAAGGACCCCGTTTACAAAAATGTTCACATTCACAGGACCAGGGAGTTAGGACTTGAATTTGTCTTTTTGGGGGACACAATTCTATCCATGACAGATGCTAATAATGGCAAGATTTTAAGGACAGAAGATCAACAAAGCTGGTTACGTATGCCATGCTGCTGGTTCATTTACTCCCAAGGTACATTAGAAAGATCTCAAGCAAAAGCATATTTTATGCATTTTTCCATCTACTGTAGATTTGTGGAAGTGGCTGCTTTCATTAATATTTTATAATATTCTGAGATATCAGTTCAGTGGAGTTTTTCTGCATCTTATATTTCATTTTTCCTATCTTGAATTTCTTCTTAGAGGCTGTTAACACATTCCCTGTGGACATCAATTTGCTAATCTGTATGACAGATATTGTAATATCTCCCACATGGGGACATTATAAGCATGGAATGAGACAACTGTGTGAAAGTGCCTGCACAGAGGAGCCCCTAAGTAATATTTGATTCCTATTCCCTTCTTCTCTTCTTTCTCCACCTATTTATTTTATCCTTTCCTTTCTTCATCCTTCCCCCAGTTGTAAGTCTTAAATCCATTAGTCAGTTTAAAATTGTGACAGTGCATTTGAAATTAATGGGAGTGCAGAGGTAGTTCAGTGGTAGAATTCTCGCCTGCCATGAGGGAGACCCGGTTTCAATTCCTGGCCCATGCACTTCCCCAAAACAAACAAACAAGCAAAGAAAGAAAGAAAAAACAAACAAAAATTCAACAAATAGTGCTGCAATAATGGGATACTCACATAGAAAAGAATGAAATGTGACCCCAGGCATACTGCATACAAAAAGAAAAAAGAAGAAATTAATGGTTCTTCTTAGAGAATGTTTGGGAAGCAGAGAAGGAAGGAACTGAAGAAGGGAAAGAGTGAGGGAGCCTTAAAAGAGGAGAGGTTTTCTTTTATTAACCCTATTGCCATTTCAGTTTTTGTTTTAGCTCATATGTTTTCTAATATTTAATAAAAGTAGACAGAAAAATATGGTAAACGTTTTAGAAATCTGGTAAATTTCTACCAATAAAATGCTATTTTTAGCATATTAAATTATTGTCCAGTTCTATTTAAGAATCTAGAGTGCAGTTAGTGTGAGCTAGGTATTGGCTTATATATATCTAAAATGATTCTCTTTCCTTCTTTGGGTGCATGGTCTGGGAATCAAACCTGGGTCTCCCACATGAAAGGCAGGCATTCTACCACTGAACTACTTAAAATGATTTTCAATGAAACTTTTTAGATCAGTGTAGATTCACTTGCATTTATAAGAGATAATACAAAAACACCCCACGTACCCTTTACCTGGTTTCCTCAAATAGTAACATTTTGCAAAACTCTAGTACAATATCACAACCAGGATATTTATATTAATACAGTCAAAATACATGCATTTTCATCTCCAAGAGGATCCCTCATGTTGTCTTTTTTTTTGCATGTACATGCACTGGGAATCGAACCTGGGTCTCTGGAATGGCAGGTGAGAGCTCTGCCACTGCACCACCCGTGCCCGCCCTCATGCTGCCTTTTTATAGTCATACTCACCTCCCTCCTGTGCCCCTCTACTTAACCTCTGGCAACTACCTATCTGTGGTCCATTTCTATAATTTTGTAATTTCAAGGATTTTATATAAATAGATGAACCCATGTAACCTTTTGAAATTGGATTTTTTCACTCAGCAAAATTCTCTGGAGCTGCATTCAAGCTATTGAAAATTTCAATAAATTGTTGCCTTTTATTGCTGAGTAGTATTCTGTAGTATGGATATACCGCAGTTGGCTTATGCATTCACCCATTCAGAAAGGACGTTTCCATTTTTTTGAAGCAGCTAAAAGCTGCCTTAACACTGGTGTTTTTGTGTGAAAATTTCTCTGGGGTAAAGGCTCAAGAGTGGAATTGCTGAGCTACTTGGTAATTGCATGTTTAGTTTTTAACAAACTGTTAAAATGTTTTCCAGAGTGTCTGTGCCATTTTATAGTCCCATCAGCAGTGACAAAGTGACAAAGTTTCTCTACATTTAGCATTCGGTGAGGTTTCAATGTGACCATTAAAAATATATATTTTTATTGATAAAACAACATACAATCACAAACATTCTTAACATAAAAACATTCCATACATGGTGTACAATCAATGGCTCACAATATCATTACATAGTAGTATATTCATCACCATGATCAGTTTTTAGAGCATTTGTGTCACTATAGAAAAAGAAATAAAAAGAAAAAAGAAAAAACTCACACATACCATAACCCTTTCCGCACCCTATCACTGACCACTAGTATTTCTATCTACCCAATATATTTTAACCTTTGTTCCCCCATTTGTTTATTTTTTTATTCATGTTTTTACTCATTTATCCATACCCTAGATAAAGGGAACATTGGACACAAGGTTTTTACAATCACACAGTCACAGTGTAAATGTTATATATTTATACAATCATCTTCAAGAAACAAGGCTACTGGGAAACAGTGCTATGGTTTCAGGTACTTTCCTTTAGCCATTCAAATAAAACAAAATGAAAAGGGATATCTATATAATGAGTAAGAATAACCTCCAGGATAACCTCTCAACTCTGTTTGGAATCTCTCAGCCACTGACACTTTAATTTGTCTCATTTCTCTCTTTCCCCTTTTGGTTGAGAAGGTTTTCTCAATCCCTTGATGCTGAGTCCCAGCTCATTCTAGGATTTCTGTCCCACACTGCCAGGGACGTTTACAACCCTGGGAGTCATGTCCCACATATAGAGGGGGAGGGCGGTGAGTTTGCTTGCCCTGTTGCCTGAGAGAGAGAGACCACATATGAGCAGCAAAAGAGGTTCTCTGGGGGTGACTCTTAGGTCTAATTTTAAGTAGGTTTAGCCTATCCTTTGTGGGGATAAGTTTCATAGGAATAAACCCCAAGATTGATGGCGTGGCCTATTGATTTGGTTGTCCCCATCGCTTGCAAGAATATCAAGAATTCTCCAAATGGGGAAGTTGAATTCCCCCCCCTTTCTCGCCATTCCCCTAAGGGTACTTTGCAAATACTTTTTTATTCACTGTTCAAATGACTCTGGAATTTATTGGGGCATCACACTAACCTGTACAAACCTACAAAATCTCATGTCTTATTCAAGGTTCCATGTACTTATGGTGTTCAATTAAACTGTCCATATAAATTAAATTTTCTAGATGTTCTTACTCAAGTTAAGAAGTTCTCTTCTAGTCTTACTTTTCTGAGAGTGTTTTTTTTTTTAAATCATGAATGAGTATTGAATTTTGTCAAATACTTTTCCTGCATCAAATGATATGAACCCGTGAACCATGGTGGCTCAGCAGGCAGAGTTCTCACCTGCCATGCTGGAGACCCAAGTTAGATTCCTGGTGCCTGCCCATGCAAAAACAACAACAACAACAAAACCACTCTGTGTGTGTTCCATGCTTAATGTTCACAGTTCTGCTTTTATTACCTTGAGATCAGTCTGCTCAGTTCATCCAATAACTTGAAAATATTTGGGTGAGCCATGGTGGCTCAATGGCTGAGTTCTTGCCTGCCATGCCAGAGACCCAGGTTTGATTCCTGGTGCCTGCCCATGCAAAAAAAAAATAAAAGAGAGATATGAACCCATTATTTTTCTCCTTTTGTCTGCTGATATATGGATTACATTGATTTAGGATTGTTGAACCAGATTTGCATCTATGAAATAAATCTCACTTTTATATATTGCTGAATTCTATTTGCTAATATTTTGTTAATGATTTTTACACCTGTATTCATGAAGATGTTGCCCTGTAGTTTTCTTTTGTTTTACTGTCTTTGCTTGGTTTATATTTCCATGTCTTTCCATGCAAGAAAAAAAAAAAGAATTGAGAAGTATTCTCTCCTCTTCTATTTTTTCTTTAAATGTTTGGTAGAATTTTTCAGTGAAAACTTCTGAGAATGGAGACTTCTTTTAAATTATAAATCTAATAACCTTAATAGCGATAATACTATTCAAGCGATCCATTTCATTTTGGGTTTGTTATCATTTTGTTTGTTTGTTTGTTTGAGTAACTGGCCAATTTAATTTCAGTTGTCAAATTTAAGTGAGTAGAGTCATTCATAGAATTCCCTTATTAACTCTTGATATTTTCACAGTTGCAGTGGTATCTCTTGTTTTATTTCTGTCATTGATAATTTGTGTCTTCTCTTTAGTCTTGCTAGATTTTTATTCATTTTATTGATCTCTTCAGTCAACTACTACTGTTTGTTTCATTTACTTTATTGTTTTTCAGTTTTGTTGATTTCTAATCTTATCTTAATTATTTCCTTCCATCTGCTTGCTTTGGACTTATTGTGCTCTTTTTTTCTAGGTTCTTGAGGTGGAAACTTAGATTATTGATTTGAGATTTCTCTTCTTTTCTAATGTATGCATTTATTGCTATAAATATACCTCTAAGCACTGCTTTAGCTGCATACAACACATTTTTATGTGCTATTATTTCATTTTTATTCATTTCTGTATTTTTCTTTTGTATGCTGTATGGTGGAAGTCACATTTAATTCCTTTTCAAAATTTCATGTATTTTAAAAATTTCTCTTCAGACTTCCTTTTTGATTCATGGATTATTTAGAAGTGTGTGGTTTAGTTTCCATGTGTTTGGTGATTTTCTTGTTAATCTTTCTGATATTGATTTCTGGTTTGATTCTATTGTGGTAGGCATATACAACCTGTATATTTCAATTCTTTAAAATTTTTGAGGTTTGCTTTATGAAATCCTGTTGTTTTATGGTGGTAAGCTTTTTCTATATGCTTGCTGTTTTTCTGGTCAGCTGTTCTATCAATTGTTGAGAAAGGGGTGTTAAGGTCTGCAGCTATAATTGTACAGCTGTATATTTCTCATTTTAGTAGTATCATTTTCCACTTCACATAATTTGCAGCTGTGGTTTGGTGCATACACTGTTAGGATTGCTGTATCTTCTTTGTGATTGATCCTGTAATCATTATATAATATCCTTCCCTGTCTCTGGTAATTTCCTTTGCACTGAAGTCTATGTTATCTGATATTATTATAGCCATTCCTGCTTTTCTTTGATAATGTTTACATGGTATATCTTTTTCCATTCTTTACTTCCACCTTTCCTATATCATTATATTTGAAGTGAGTTTCTTGTAGACAGAATGTAGTTGGGTCAGGTTTTTAATCCACTCTGTCCATGTTGGTTTTTTTTTTTTTTTTTTGTAATTTTATTGAGATGTTTTCACACACCATAAAAACCATCCAAACTAAATGGTCAATGACTCACAGTAGCATTGTGTAGTTGTGCACACATTCCCATGATCAATTTTAGCACATTTTCATGACTCTGGAAAAGAAACAAGAATAAAAAAATAAACTTCCAGTCCTCCCACACCCGTATACCTCCCTATTGTTGACCCATAGTGCTGGTGTGGTACTTTGTTACTGTTGATGAAAAAATATTAAAATACTACTGTTAACTCTAGTGCATAGCTGCAATAGGTACATTTTTCCCATATACCTCTTTATTATTAACTCCTTGTAATAGTGTTGTACATTTGTTCTAATTCACGAAGGAACTTTTTAATATTTTTTAAAATTTGTAAACATTCATCCTTTAATTTGTGTATTTAGACCATTTGTATTTAATGTAATTAATTATTGATATTAGATCTTAACTCTGCTATTTTTATTTTTATTTTCTTTTTATTCTTTCTGTTTCTCATTTCTCTGTTTTCTTTTTTCTCATTTCTCATTTTCTTGTCTTCCCATGGATTTGTTGAAAAATTTAAAAATTCCATTTTGATTTATCTGTAGTGTTTTTGAGTATATGGTTTTGTATAGCTTTTTAGTGGTTGCTCTAGGTAAACTATATATGCATATCTCTAACGGTTACTGGTATTGTCATTTTATCAGTTTTGAATGAAGTGTAGAAATTTCATCTCCTTTTACATCCATTCACCTTACCTGCTAATAATATCATTATCTTAAATATTTCTTCTGCATCCATTTATAACCTTATTAGATGGTGTTTTAGTTTCCTAGGCTGCCCAAAGCAAATTTCATGAAATGGCTCAGCTCGAGCAATGGTAATTTATTCGCTTATGGTTAAAGTCTGGGAGAATCTCCACATTCAGGCATCATCAAAGCAGGTGCTTTCTTCCCAAAGACTGGCTGCTGGTTATCCTTGGCTCCTTTTCCACTTGGCAAGGCACATGGTGGTGTCTGCTGCTCTCTTCCTCCTCTTCTTGGTTTCATTGATTCCAACTTCTTGCTTTTGTGGCTTTTTCTCTTTGTATTAATTATGTTTATAAAGGAGTCCAGTATTAGGATTAAGATGCATCTTGAATGAGGTGGATCACACCTTAACTGAAATAGACTCATCAAAACATCCTACTAACATTGGGTACATCACAGCTTCAAACTACTACTGAAGATGTTATAATTTTTGCTTCCACCTTCAAACATAGTTTAGAAAACACAAGAGGAGAAGGAAAATTAATTGTATTCACCCATATTTTTGTTGACCATGGTACCAGTTTAAAAGTATTATGTACCCTAGAAAAGCCATGTTTTAATCCTGATCCAATCTTGTGATTCAATACTGTAGGTTGGAATCTTTTGATTAGATTATCTTCGTGGAGATGTGACACACCAAATTGTTGATATTTTTATTACATGGAGATGTGACTCCACCCATTCCAGGTGGGTCTTAATTAGTTTACTGGAAACCTTTAAAAGAGGGAACATTTAGGAGAGAAACTTCAGAGCTGACAGAAATGACAGAGCCAACAGAAACTAAGAGCAGAGCTGAAACAGATGCCAACACATGGAGAATAAAGCACAAATGTTTGGAGATGCTTGAAGACCGTCAGATATCACCATGAGATGTTAAGCAAGCTAGAACCTGGAGAGAGCCAAAGGAAGCTGAGAGATGAAAGCCCGCCCCAGAGAAGCAAAGTAAGGAGTCCCCAAAGGAACAGAGACTGAAAGCAATGGAGTTGAGGAGTGAGAGACCACAGATGACAGCCACATGACTTCCTAGCTGACACAGGTGTTCTAGACTCATTGGCCTTTCTTGAGTGATGGTAACCTTTGGTTGGTACCTTAATTTTGACACTTTCACTTCTTTAGAACTATAAACTTATAAGTTATGAAATTACCCTTTGTAAAAGCTGTTCCATTTCTGGTTTATCGCATTCCTGCAGCTTGTAAACTAAATCAACCATGTTCTTTCTTTTTTCCTGAGGTCATACATTTCCTTCTTTATCATTTCCTTTTTGCTTTGAGGGCTTCCTCAAGGCATTCTTTTAGGGTAGGTCTGCTGTCAATAAACTCAGTTTTCCTTCATCTGAGAGTGTCTTGATTTCTCCTGTATTCTCAAGGATGTTCTTGTTGGTTTTAGGATTCTCGGTTGACAAGTTCTTGCCTTTCAGCATGTGAAAAATGTTGTGCCACTTCCTTCTATCCTATATGATATTTAAAGAGAAATCTGCCATCACTTGAATTGTTTTTTTTCCCCTATAGGTAAGGTGTCATTTTTCTCTCGCTATTTTCAAGAATTTTTTTGTCCTTAATTTTTTAGACCTTTTACTATGACAAGTCTTGGTGTGGATTTCTTTGGATTTATCCTTTGGAGTTATGTTCAGTTTCTTGAATCTGTAGTTTTATATGTTTTACAAAATGTATGAGATTTTCAGCCATTATTTCTTTGAATATTTTTCAGTGCTGTTCTCTTTTTACATTCTTTCTGGGACTCTGATGACAATGATGTTCAAATTTTTGTTATAGTCTCATGGGTCCTCTCTTTCATTGTTCAGGTTGGGAAATTTCTGCTATTCTATTTTACAGTTCATTGACTTGTTCCTTTGTACCCTCCATTCCGCTGTTGAGCCCATCCATTTGGTTTTTTACTTGGGTTATTATATTTTTCATTTCTAAAATTTCCCTTTGATTCATTTTTATATCTCTCTTTGCTGAGATTTTCTATTTCAATAGTGTCAAATTATTTTATTATCTTTATCATTCAGTGTCGGCATCTATTCATTGTCTTTTTTTTTGTTTGTTTTTAATTCAATTTTACATCTTCCTGCATGCTTGATACGACAAGAGTTTTTGATTGAAACCTGAGCATTTTGGGTATTAAGTTATAAGACTCTAGGTATTATTTAAGCTTTCTATTTTAATTGGATTTCTCTAACACCACTCTAGTAGGGGAAGAGGGGGTGGTCCCTGCCTCATTACTGCTAGGTTGAGGTGAAAATTCAGGTTTCTCTTTTGGCCTCCGCTGACACTTGAAGGGGGTGGATCTTCCTTATTCCTTGGTGTATGGTAGTTCTGGCTCCCCAGTAGGTTTTCACTGATACCTTTGCCATTGGCAGGTAGGAGTGCCTTGTCATTGTTTTCCACTTGGCTTCCACAAACCCCCTTGGGTGGGTGGCCTTGTTAAGAGCTGGGTGACAATGAAAGTTCCTCTATACTTCATCTGGTACAATTCCAGGATGTTACTGCTGGGTCTGGCTGGAAGTCCCAACTCCCCATGTCATCTCCACTGACAGCAGCCAGGTGGTTGTGTTGGAATGTCTTATTATAACCACTGAGTTGGAAGTCTAGGCTTCCCATTTGTTTTTTGCTGGTAAGAGTAGGGTTCACCCATGGTTTTTCCTAAAGTGTTTGGAAGGAGTAGAGTGGTTATTATTTGAAAGTTTTCTGTCTTGCTAAGCTGACCCTTTCCTTGGTATTTGGCTAGAGAGAGCAGAGCATTCCTTGGGGATTTAAAAAAAATTGCATTGATATTTCCAGTTTGCCAACTTCTTTATGTCCACAGTTGAGATAGCTGAGGCAAAGAGATTATCAGTGAACTCACCATTGTGTTGTTCGTGATGTCCTAAAGTCCCTAGCTGGTTTGCCTTCCTCTTCTCTCCACCTCAAAGACTGCTCATGTATATTTTATAGATAATGTCCAAGATTTTTGGTTGTAATTACTTGGAGGGATAGGGAAAAAAAGTACCTCCTCTCCATCTTCTTCCAAGTCATCTCCTCAAATCAAATTTAACTACAAATATTAGCTTAATTTTGCTCAGAGCTTCCTTTAGAAGCCTAAGCAGTAGTTTTTTGACCCATTTTTTTTAGAAAAACACGTGCAGTGGAGTTCACTAAGGGAAAACATTTCAGTATAGCTTATGCTATTTCTATTGCAGTACTTTAGATGGGTGCTGAATTCTTAAATATAGTACTTAGTAATTATTAGTTAATTCTGCTAGGGAGGATGGCGTTATAAGTCATAGCATGGAATTTTGTCTGCTAGGCAATGTTTAAGACTATTTTGCATCTAAACATTATTGAAGTTGCTCACAAGGGACAGATAATTTAATATTGACACAACCTTAAATAAATTGAAAAGGCATAAATCAGTGTAATGAGATTCATAAAGCTGTTAATATTAATGGGGAAACCTTTTGGGAAGTATGGTGTAAAATCAAAGAAACTATGCATTCTCAATGTAAATGGTGAGACTAGTTAATGATTAAAAAATTGGTTATTTTGTTTCTATGTCTTTTTAAGTCAGAAGCAGCTCCTTTATGCCCTTAAAAAAAGTGCTTGTCTTTACAAAAGTCGTCAAAAAATGGAACGCAGAATGTTAGAGGGAAAAAGATTGAAATCTATTGAGAACATAATGAACTTTAATTTTTGCATATAAGGAATCAAGAATGTATTAAACTTTATTTCTGAAATTAAAAAGTAATCTCTGAAATAAAGAACATAAGGAATCAAGAAAGAAGTAAAGTTTATTTTTGAAATAAAAAAGCTAGTTCATAAATATTTATTAATAATAAATATTTATATTTATTAATATAATATTAATAAAGATTTATTAATAAGTAGTATGTGTTAAGTACACACATTTATATATGTGTGGGTGGGTATGCAAACACCCACATGAACATGCATACTACTATAATTGAGGATTTTTAAAGCAATTTGTGTATTAATCCCTGTGCTGGTTTTAAAACATCATGTACCCCAGAAAAGTCATGTTTTAAGCCCAATCCAATCTTTTGGGAGCAGCTGTTGCTTTATTCCTGATCCAGTATTGTATGTAGAAGCTTTTGATTAGCTTATCTCCACAGAGATGTGGTATGCCCAGTTGTGGGTGTGGCTTTTTGATTAGTGGAGATGTGACTCCACGTATTCCAGGTGTGTCTTGATTAATTTACTGGAATCCTTTAAAAGAGGAAATATTTTGGAGAAACGACATGGCTGACAGAGCTGACAGAGCTGACAGAGCCCAGAACTGATACAGAGGCCAATACGTGGAGAAAAGAGACATGGATGTTTGGAGATGCTTGGAGTCCAGCAGACATAGCCACGGGATGTTAAGCAAGCCAGATACTGGAGAGAGCCAAGAGAAGCCAAGAGAGGAAAGCCAGCCCTGGAGAAGCAAAGTGAGGAACCCCCACAGGAACAGAGGCTGAAAGCAACGGAGCCCAGGAGCAGGGGACCAGCAGATGCCAGCCGCATGACTACCCAGCTGACAGAGGTGTTCTTAAATCAAGCCATCCTTGAATTAAGGTGTCTTCTCCTGGATGCCTTAGTTTGGACAATTTGGCTTAGAACTGTAAAACTTTTAACACTAAATTCCCCTTTTTAAAAGCTGTTCAGTTTCTGGTATGTTGCATTCCAACACCTTTAGCAAACTAAAACAATCCATAATTTTAAGTACAGTCTGGAAAGACATAAATTGAATATAAATTTTGGTTCTTGAACGTTCAAAAGAAGTAAATCTCAAAGCTGAAGAGAGAAAGGAAAAAAGCTGAAGGCACAAGGGAAAACGTGACAATAGTAACCATAGGTGAAATGTGCTGACGTATGCTGTGGAATGTCCTTCCTTGGAGAACTGAAGCTACGTTGAAATGGTTTTGGTGTAGAACTAGGCTTTCTTGGTTGTGAAAAAATTGCATAGAAAACTCAGTTATCATGTTTGTTACATTCTTATTTTACTTAATGTTTGGAAAAAGACATTCAATATAATGAAACCATTTGGCTATTTTGAAAAGTTGACTGTTTTGAAGAAAAAAGTTAAGTTTAGGCCACCGGGCAAATTGTATATGTAGTAAAGTCTGTGTACTATTGATCCAAACATAACTGTCCACATTATGTTACTATTTTAGAGGCTTTTTCCTCATTCCATATATGCAAACTAATATAAACATAAAGACAGATGAATGAAAATGAGTGGTTCTAGTTAATCTTTGTCCACATGATCTCTTTAGGCCTAGGTAGCTTAAGAAGATTGTCTGCTTTGGAAAATTTCTATGGAAAGACAGAAGACTAGCAAGTACAAATTTTCAGTCTAATCTTGTCTCCAAGCATTGGGTCAGGGGGATGAAGTGCACAAATTCTTAACAGTTGGTCCTGTCTCCCATCTTTAGTTGCAGAATTTTTCTTCCATGGTAACTTTTTTTTCAAATGTTATTGCTTATGTCACTTTAGCTGTTTTCAGATCTCATTCAAGTATTGCTTCATGAATATGCTAAACCTTATGTGCATTGCATTCGTCAGCTCTGATAGAGAACTTAAGTATGGTGTGAGAGAGGTGGACACTAATGAGTCTATAAAAACTAAGAGATACATACTAGTTTAAAAAAATGGAAACTTCCTAAGTCTCATAGAAAATCTTGCATCTATTATTCACAGCTGTTAAAGATCAAAACCTTGAATGTGGAAAGTTTGGTCTTCAATTGAGGGAAATATTTCCTTCTTTATTCTTGTGCATTTGTGTCAGGTGTGATTATGTTAGGCATTGTAATGAGAAAGGTAGAAATAGAGGAAGTGGTTCAGACTAAAGTAATTTGAGCAATGTTTAATCCATGAGCCCATAACTGTAAAAGAACTTCTAAAGTCATATCTTCTCACCTGTGTGTCTACTTATAAGTTTTCCACCGGTCACCAGAATCAAGAACTCATAGCCATATCATAGGGGCCAGTGTTGGTGAACCAAGAACACACACCTGATTTGGTGAAGGGAAAAAGTTGAGTCTTTCTCTTCAGAAAAGAAACCAAGGTTACAGCTAGAAAGAAAATATCTCTGAGGTAGTGATAGCAGATCAAAGAACTGAGGACCCAATCTCAGAGTGCATGGAAAAGATAACTGATATGTATTTTCCTTTGGTTGCTTTTGTTTTTCCTGGCACTTCCTTTTCTATCTTTCTCCATTCAGTCAGTTGCATTCAGTACCTAAGTGGAGAGAGATTATAGTACACTCAAGAGTCTGGTTTGTGGCATTTGAAATTCAAAATCTGAAATGTGTAAGAAAAATGATTTGGAAGAATGGTATAATTCAGAGTCAATTTTTATCTCTTTACAATTTTCAAAACAAGCGGAGGTTTCCCTGGAATTTGGAGGGAAGGATATCCATAGAGGGAGTCAACTCCCAGAATGAAGCCCTGGGAAAAGCTCCCATTCCCTGTCTTCAGCTGGGATGAGTCGCAGTGTGTAGGGGTGAAATACCAGACAGGCTTAGGGCTCTGAGAGGATAATGACCACATTTGCTGGATGAAGAGCAGAAATCTAAACTATATAGGAAGGAATATTATTCCTTTATTATTACTATGCCCATTATTACTATGCCCATCTTACAGGTGAGGAAACAGAGGCTTAAACAGTTAATCAAGAAAGGTTGTGAGTGTCAGAACTGCAACTGATCTAAGACTTCCATCTCAAAATCAAATCAGAGTAGATTAAGTAATAGGAAATGATATAGAATTTGATAGAGGGGATTAAAAAAAACAAGTAGTTCTATTGAATCTACATACAATAAAACTACCCATTGGAAGTACACAGTTCAATTCTTTTTAGTAAATTTATACAATTGTGCACCCACCACCACACACCTCAGTTATATAACATTCATCACTCCAGACGGTTCCCTCATTCCTGTTGGAAGTTGATCCCAGTTTCCATTTCAATACCTAAGCAACCACTGGTTTCCTTTCTGTGTCTAAAGATTTGCTTTTTCTAGAAATTTCATAAAAATTCAATCAGATAATACTGATATGTTTGGAACTGTTATTACCTCCTATATTTTCTGGAAGAGTTTGAGTAGGATTATTTAGTAGAATTCACCAGTAAAGCTATCTTGAGTCTGGGTTTTTCTTTGTGGGAATATTTGAAATTATTAATTCAACTTCTTTATTTGTTATAGATCTATTCTGTTTCTCTATTTCTTCTTGAGTTTATCAAAGTTATCGTATTTGTTGATGTAAAATTATTCATGATATTGCCTTATACTTAAAAATTCCTTAAATTGGAAATGATGTCCAAAAGAGGTCTATTTTTAACCTTAGAAAGAAAAGAAATAATTGGATCCGAGGCTCTTGATCTGTTTTTTTTTTGATATATGAATGTGACCATTAAAATTGGTTTATGAGTTTAAAAATATAAGATTGACTCTATAATGCATAGGAAAAAATTGGTGTCTAGAACCTTGTTAAATATGTCATGACATCTAGGGATATCTATAAGGCCCTCACCACAACTGTGCAATAGGGTCCCCTTTGCTCCTATACCTCGTGCTTCTTGCTCCCTCCATTCCTTTCAGATTCTTCTCACTTGATTTTAATTCCAGAACCTTTCCGTAAGGAATGCACACCCCACCCTTCTCCATCTTTTCATGTCATCCCACTTATTTTTCTAAGCCATAGGCTAAATTCATTCATTTATTTAAAATTATTTTTTGCCCACCTACTATGTACCAGGACTTGTGAAGGATTTATAAATAGTGAATTGAATGGATTCCTGTCTTGAAGGAATTGCCTCTCTGGTAGCAGAGTAAAACCTGTACACAGATTGCCATCATATTAATTTGAAGGTAGTAGGTGAAAAAAGAATTAGGGCTAAAGAAATGAGAGATTTGAAAAGATGGAGAGATTTCCTCCAGTTAAGGGCAGGAGAGGTCACTTGGTGAACAAAGGACCATTTGAGTCAGGTTTTGAAGGATATCAAATATGGATATGTGGAGATGGTTGGGGAACTGTGTTTCAGGGGAAGGAAGAAGGAAGTACAAAGTTATAAAGTGGCAAAGTGAGCTGTATTTTTACAGCATTTCCAAAGATGTGATCAATTAGAAAATACTAAAGACCTCACATTATTCTAAGTTTATGTCTTTATCTCTAGCTCTATATCTCTGCTTATTCACAGATTTCTTTCGCAATCTTATGGAGTTGGTATTATTATTATCCCTATGAGGATACTAAGGCACATAGAGGTTAGATAAGTTTTCTCAAGTCACACAGCTACTGGGTGACTCAAATTCATGCAGTCTGGAGAAACAACAGTGAAGAAAACAGACAAAAATCCATGCTGGTGAAAATTAGTCACATTTTACATATGTTTTGATAAGGGTTGATCAAAGTATTGAATGTGGGGAGAGAACACTTGACATATTTGCTTTTTCTCTTTCAAACATTTGAATTTGGACATATAGTTGGAGATGCCTACATAGGGTGGTGAACATACAGGCCGGGAGCTAGAGAGAGAGAAGAGAGGGGAGAGAAGAGATTTGAAGACAGTTCACTTGATAAATGTATTAAGGGCACTGTGCCAGTTTGAATCTGTTGTGTTCCCCAGAAAAGCCATGTCCTTTAATTCTCATTCGATATTGTTGGGTGGGATCTTTTTGATTGTTTCCATGGAGATGTGACCCACCTAATTGTGGGTGGTAACTTTTGATTAGATGGTTTCCATGGAGATGTGTCTCCACCCATTCAAGGTGGGGTTGCTTATTTCTTATGAAGAAAATAAGTCCCATCAAAATTAAGTAAATTGCTTAGAATCTCTTAAGTGGTGGAGCTAGAATTCAAACTCAGTTTTATTTGATTAAAAACCTGTCGTTTTCCCACTACAACATGAATGATTCACTAATCCATTTCCATTAACTTATAGAGGAGACTACTAACAAGATAATGCAGCTAATAAGAACTGGGGTTGGTCATAGAAATCTCGGGTTCTGTTTATCCACAAAGAGTCTTAATAAAATCTCAGCTAAAATAAAATCAGACAATACAACCATTTCCATTGTCTCTGAAATATAACATTTATAATAAAGAGTAAGCAGAGCTTTTTCAAATTCTATTATATTCAATGTTAGCTCTTGGAATTCTATATTAGGGCCAAATATTCTGCAGCTGTTTAGAGTTCCCCAAGTGTAGATTAAAGCTGTACAGTAGTAAGTTTATGGGAATAAACAAATAGTTTTCTTAATCTAGCTACTGGCAAATTTATTTGTGATTGAATTATTACTGGCTGTTAAGTGTGTTGAACACAGTCCTATAAGCTAGAATTTCTCAGTACCACTATTTTCAATAATAAAATGGATAATGTTTAGGTTCTCCATTCCCAGCTTTGCAAGATATATCCTCAAAAGACACATGAATGGTTCTTTCTAATGTTTGTCCTCTTCTTCACAAGAAAAAATCAAAAGAGATGTTCTTTAGCTTGGATAGAACTCAGGTTCTTTACTGCTTATATATTGTTTAACTGATATATTTGCTGTCTAGCTTTGTGAAGCTTTTCACATTCTAGAAAATATTTGTTTTTCTAGGTATATTCATGATTTTGAAAATTATGTGGGGTATGTGTATGTATAATATATATTAATTACTCTTCACCTCTGTAATTTATGTATAAATATTCCCCGCAGCCACAGCTTTGTGTTCAATGCATTGATGGTTATGTCTAATATATTGACAATTATATGTCAGTCTTTGTTTCCAGTCTCACTTAAACAACAGGAATTTATTGGCTTATGGTTTGAGGCTAGAAGAAGTCCAAAAGGAGATTTCAGCAAGACTTGCTGTCTCCTGGAGTCTGTACATTTTGGAATTAGCTGCTGGCAATCCTTTGGGTTCCTTGACTTTTATCTCTGCTTCCTGTCACATGACAATATCCTTTCCTTGCTTCTGTGACTTCCCGGTTTCTTTATAAGACCTCCAGTAATCCAGATTAAGAACTGTCCTACTTACAGTGGGTTCACACCAACAGAAATGAAGATTAAGATTAAGAGCATGTCTAAATTGGGGTACATGATTCAGTCTACCACAACGCCTCTCTGTAACTTTCCCCACCCACTTAACATTCTTCAGTGAAGAGGGGCATTGAATACTCAGTAGAAAAAAAACTAACACTTTCTCTTGAGTCTGTGAATAAAAGACTCATAAAAGGGGTTTTCTGTCTTATTTCTCATCCATAAGCCATATAGGAGGGTAGAGAAAGGATGATTTGAAAAGTGATTTTCCTTGGATAGTGAGTTTCCCTTTCTGTAAGCTAGGACAACAGGAACTGTCTTTGATGAAATGGACAAAGAAAGAACATTACATTCATCTTGTTTTATAATGATTAGTTCTAAATTTTGAATCATTAAATGACTTACTTTATTTAGCATTGTTTAATTTTCAATTAAAAAAATAAACCAGAATAACCATTTCCTATGAAATACAGCTTACTTGTAAAATGATGTTACAAGGAAAGCACACTTTTTTTAGTTGGTAAAATACACTTCATTAATAAGTCCCTTGTTCTTTCAAACCAAGTATTAAACGTATAGAGTACCTTTTCATTAAGAAACATATTACTAATAGCAAGAGTAAAAATTACCAATTATCGTGAGCAGGGCTTTATCTGGACAATACCCGAGCAAAGGAAAGTTATTACTAAGTAATTCTTGCAGGTTGGTTGGTAGTTGAATATTGATAAAATATTCATGTATAAATATTTTAACTTGAAGAAATAACTTTTAATAGCAGTCAATTGCATCATTCAGGCTCTTTACATAGGGAGGAGGGACACAGTCTCATGACCCTTAGTGACTCCGATCAGTGTCTGCCTCATTCATTCCCTGCTGTTCTTTGCACATGTATCGTCTTCTCCTACTCACTTTTCCCTACATCACTATTGTTATATTTCTATCCTATCCATCATTCAAATCTCCTTCATGAAGTTTTCTTCTGAACAGGTTTTAATGCATTCTATCTCTACTTTCCCTGAAACCTTTCTCTTAACAGCCTTGAATGGAAGGAGGTAGGAGAAAAACTATAAAACTGTGGCTTATGGTCCAGACATTACAATATGGTGATTTGGATTAAGATGTTTGTTGGTGATAGTGATAAAAAGAGCCGATAGATTTCAGAGATAAATTCTGCCTGGTTTGTTAATGAATCTTTGAGACTGGGTGGGAAGGCAGTGCCAATTTAAAATTTAAGAAAGGTTGATGAGTACAGGTTTGGATGGAAATCATGTTAAGCTTGAGATGTCTATAACTCTACGATGTCCATTTGGAAGGCTCATTGCTTTCCTAAGTAACAAAGAGACCCCAAAATATATATTTAGTTTAAAACACTTTTTAAAACTTCTTTAACATACTGGTAAGTAGGTTAGCAAGGCAGCTTTCCCCTATGCAATTGTTCAGGGATCTAGGCTGACAGACATTCTCCCACCTTCATTATGTGGCTTTAATTCTCACCCTGGGTCATCTCCCATTCCACCAGGAGGAAGAGAAAAATGCATGGAGCAGCATGCATGAAAGACTTTTACAGGCCAGGCCTGGAAAAAACACACATCACTTCTCCCATTCCATTAAATAAGCACAGCCACATGGCCACACCCACTTGGAAATATGGTCTAGCTTTATGCCCACGTATAAAAGGAAAAATATGGATTTGATGAGAACTAGATATTTTTTGTGACATCCAAGTGGAAACTTTCAGTAGGCAGCTGATGTATCAGCTTGTAGCTCATAGAATTCTGCATGGGAGATCTAGATTTAGGAAATACATGGCATGAGATAGTATTTAAAAGCATGGGATAGAGAGAGATTCTAGATAGACAAGGTCTAAGATCAAGTGCTTACTGACAGCAGCCCAAGTATTACAAAAGGGTGAATCTATAGGATGTGGACTAACCCTCCACCATCAGGTAGAGGAGAACAACCATCCTGCTCTGAGCTTTAACAACCCCAGAGGCAGCTGGTACCTTTGCAGGGAGAAGGAAGGCTTTCTGGAGCCTGAGAACTTGCAGGAAGTCATTTTCTTTAGCTGGAGATTCATTGGCAGGTTAGTTAACTCCCTAACTGTTCATTTGTAAAATGGAGATAAGCATAATACCTTTCAACCAGGGTTGTGGGAATTAATAAGTTAAGGCACATAACACATTGGCATGATGCCTGTCACAGGAGTAGGGATCAACATATTTCTAGTTCTTTTTATTTCAACATCATTGACTGAGAAGCATCTATATGGATGTGCATAAACTTGCACATCATTTATACATAGTAAATGTTTGTGGGATAAGTGAGTGAGTGTACATGAAGTAAAGGTAGAAACACATCTTAATGCCATTAGGATATTATGATGTTAGACCTCCAAATAAATAAATATCACGGGCAGAGCATTGTAATCTCGGTGGCAAGCAGAAAATATTTCAAAATAATAAAAGAATCTAAATGTTAAGGCATTTGGCAAATTCTTTTGTACCATATTTGACTTAGGATGCTCAAATCATGTTAAGAGGTTTTGCATCAAATGAATCTTTGTAATTTGAAATTCTTATAGCAATATAAATTGTACACATTTCACATTTACAAAATTCTGTAGTTAATTCTTATTCAAGTATAACTGACTACTGTACATCAATACTATTTTCTATTCTCAAATCAATAGCCTGGATGTTTTTTGGGAAAAAAACTAATTAGTCTCACTGAGGGGTTACTTGGTAACACAGGGGAAAAGCCCCGCTGCTCCTGAGGTATTGACTGGGAAGTCAGCTTGGATGGATGCCCTTTTTAACGGCCCCCTCTGAGGTCAATTTAAGTGTTCTGAGCAATACATGGGAACTAGAGTAGATATAAAGACAACTTCTCTTCTTTGGCTCAACAGAGTTAGTACCACTTTGTTGACATTTGGTAACGTATGCATTTCGCTTTGAGTGATGGTTTTATGAAAGTGAGATGCTGGTGTTCCATAGACAGGAATCATCAATGAGCAAAACAAAACAAGAAACCCTCCACATAGGTTCCGGGCCGTTATTAGTTCTTTGGAGACTATACTAAAACACTACTGAAGTATGAATGGAAGTCAGGCCAATTTTAAAGGATTTGAAATAGAGCTGTGTTTTAGCACACATGTCCCACCCCCCAGTCCCGCAACATGCTATTTCATTTGCATATATTTCTCTTGGAATGCTTTTTCATCATCATTTTCACTTGTTGAGTTCAGACTTACCATTAAAGACCCAATTCAAATGCCACTTTATTTTTGATTCTTTTCTCTCCTGACATAGCTTTCTCTATTTTACTACTAGAGTATTTTGTGGCACTTTTCACAATGCATTATAGCTAATCATTTATGTGTCTCTGACCCTCAGTAGATTATGGACTCCTTGAGGACAGGGTCCACTTTCGTATCTCCAATTCTAATAAGCACAGTGCCTGGCACATATTTATCCAATAAAAATCTTTATCTGAAAACATCTGAATGTACACATTCCTATTAAGATGAGCAACTTTAAGTCACTCTGGAGCAGGGCTTCTCAACTAGAGGCAATTTTATCCTCCTAGGGTAAAAATGTCTAGAGACATTTTAAAAAATGTCTTTTAAAAAAAGTCAGACATTTTTGACTGTCACAACTTGGGGAGGGGTTGCTGCTGTCACCTAGTGGGCCAGGCCACCAGGACAGGCTTCAGGACAGAGAAAATTATCTGGTTCAAAATATTAATCCTGCTGAGGTCAAGAAAACTTGCACTAGAAGTAGCAGCCTATGAAATCATGTACATTTTTCTGGGGCCACATCAATCTACACAGTGTCAGTGATTGCCAATATACTGGCACTGCCAAAATAATATCTCCAGCTCGAATATGCTTTCTAAGCTTCTGACCCAAATCTATCTATCCAATTTCTTTCCTTCCTTCCTTCCTCCTTGCAATGGTTAAGTTCATGTATCAACTTGGCTAAGTTATAGCGTCCAGTTGTTTGGACAAGCAAGCACTGGCCTGGTTGTTACTTGAGGATATTTTGTATATTTAAAACATCAGTAAGGTGATTGCATCTCTGGCTGATTACCTCTGCAGTCTACTGAGGAGACTGCCTTCTGCAATGAGAGACATCTCACCCAGTCAGGTGAAGGCTTTAAAAGGAGAAGTGATGATGTCAGCAGTCAGAAGAGAGAATTTCCTACTCTATTTCAGCCAGCTAGCTCCTCTAGGCGAATTCATCCAAAAACCTTCATCTGAGTTTTCAGATTGAGGCCTGTCCTATGGAATTCAGATTTACCCATCCCACAGTTGCATGAGCCAATACCTATTAAAAATCTCATAATATTTACATAGTTTATGTAATTTCCTGAATAACCCTGACTAATCTGCTCCCTTTCCTACTGTCCTCCCTCCTTTTCTTTCTCTCTTCTTTGTTTCTTTATTTCTCTCTCTTTCTTTCATATTCTTTCTTTACCTTTCTTTCATATTCTGTCTTTCCCTCCCTCCCTTCCTTCTTCCCTTCCTCTTTTCCTTCCTTTTTTCTTCTCAGTTTCTCCACCTGCATATCTCAAACACTGTGAAAAATAAAATTTATCCTTTCTCTGGAAATTTCGTTCTTAATGACCTATATTCTCCAGATAAATGCTTTCACCATCTACCTAGTGGCTCAAGCAAGAAAACTTATGCTCACTGTCTACATGAAATAAACCCTTGAGTCTTTATGCCTTTTTAATATCTCCTATGCTCTATTCTGCTCACCTTATCTTGCTCTTTCTTGAAATCTGCAATCACCTAACTGTTCCCTTTGACTCTAACTTTACATCTCTCTTCATTCCCATCCACATTAGCATGAGAATAGTTTTTTAAGGTATTTATTTTTCCTGATTATGAAATTAATAGGCAATCATTTTAACAATTTGAAAACTATAAAAAAACTATAGAAGAAATTAAAAGTCATTTATGTTACCTCAAACTAGTGCATTTTCTTTTTGTCCTTTTTCTATGTGAATCCTTTATAGTTCTACAAAATTGGAATAATACATACATATATATATATATAAACACATACACACACACACAATTGTATGTCTTACTTTTTTTCACTTTTGTCAGACATTCTTATAACATTAGATATGGTTGATTACATGCAGAGGCATTTGGTTATCTGAACCATGGTTCAAATTATGCAGGAAAATATGTGGATCAGACTGTGCTGGTCAGGGAGAATGAGTGCAATAAATGAGGGCTGTGTCCATGCCTAGTGATATGTGCTTAAAACACTCTAGTGATGTTGTATGTTGAATAACACCGACTGAGTGGGCCCTTTTGATGCAGATGCGGTGACTCCAGCCCTCATCCACACTTGCCTACATGCTGTTCTGCTCTAGTCAAACTCCCAGAATGTCTGCTGGGATCCTTACGCCTATAGCCTTATCGTCTATAATTGAGGACTTCTGATGAGGATGTTTTTGGGGGACTTAAGTCCTCTGTCATCCGAAAGGGTTGAGTATCCAAACTGCAGTATCTTCTAACTCTTCTTGATGGGTAAATTTTCCTGAATTTATGGAAATGGTGTCTGTGTCTGGGTTTTCAGTCTGAATGGACTGTTGGCATTTGTCAATAAGGTGGTCTTACTTACTTTCCTGGTCTTTGCTCATCTCTCTGTCTAAGGAGTTTGGTGTTGTCTCCTTCCGTACCAGTCCCAAACCAGAGATTGCTGTGGGATTGGGATTCCTCCTCCTGGATGATGGTGTAGATCTAGTCATTAAGCCAATTCCTGGTACAAGGATGTGACAGGGAGCTCTACTCCATCCTTGGCTTCAACATGGAACCTACTCACGTCCCCCACCTTGCATGATCTCTTTTGTTCTGGTTACCCTATTAGAGCCAAACTCCAAGCTGCTGTCTGCATCCAGCATCTGTTTGCTGCTCAGCAAGCTTGTCCTATCCCTTTAGTCTAACTCCCTACTTTGAGGTTTTTATTCCACTTTTATTCATCTTGCTTTTGATTCAGCTCTGTCCTTTTGTTCTATCTTTCCTTTAAGAACTGGGAACAGATTGCTGGTTTCAGTAAAATCTCATAGCATCATCCGACTGATTCTGAGATAAGAATCTTGATATATTTTGGGTGGGAGAGTATAATATATTAATTAAGAGCATCCACTGAAATTATTGTTTTCACTTATGAACAAATGTAATAGCTTATATTAATATTTACATATGAAGTAATTTCTGTTTGCTTGTGGCCAATGAATTATTAAATTTGCAGTTGAATTTAGGTTTCTGGGATTTTGTTTATAGCTTTTCTCCTTTTTATTAAAAAGTGTGATTGGACTCTGCAGTTTTTTTGTTTGCATATGGGCAGGAGGCACCAGGGATCGAACTCCAGACCTCCAGCACGGCAGGCAGGTCGGAGCTCTGCCTGCTGAGCCACGGCAGCCGCCCTCTGCAGTTTTTTTTTAAACTACCCCCCCTCCCTTTATTAGAGGAATTGTGGGTTTACCCAGAAATCATGCACAAATACAGAATTCCCTTATACCGCACCACCACCAACACCTTGCATTGCTGTGGAACATTTGTTACAATTGATGATAATACATTTTTATAATTGTACTATTATTTAAAGTTCATGGTTTAATTTAGGGTTCACTGTCTGTGTAGTGTCATTCCACTGATTTTTTTTTGTATGCTGTATGGTGGGGGTCGCATTTCATTCTTTTTCCAGGTGAGTATCCCGTTATTGCAGCACCATTTGTTGAATTTTTGTTTGTTTTGTTTTTTTGCTTGTTTGCTTGCTTATTTGTTTTGTTTTGGGGAAGTTCATAGGCCAGGAATGGAACCCAGGTCTCATGCATGGCAGGCAAGAATTCTACAACTGAACTACCCTTGCACCCTGTTCCATTGATTTTTAAAAAATGTTTATTCTGTTACCATATATGCAGTCTAACATTTCCCTTTTAACTCACATTCAGACACATATTTCAGAGTTGATAATTGCATTCATAATGTTGTGTTAGCATCACCACCATCCATTACTGAAACATTTCCATCATTCCAAATAGGAACCTGTATATCTGCCATTGTGTGTGTGTGTATGTGTTTCTCTTCCTTCCTTTCTTTCTTTCTTTCTTTCTTTCTTTCTTTCTTTCTTTCTTTCTTTCTTTCTTTCTTTCTTTCTTTCTTTCTTTCTTTCTTTCTTTCTTTCTTTCTTTCTTTCTTTCTTTCTTTCTTCCTTCCTTCCTTCCTTCCTTCCTTCCTTCCTTCCTTCCTTCCTTCCTTCCTTCCTTCCTTCCTTCCTTCCTTCCTTCCTT
>PVIY010038469.1:0-23872 GCA_004026745.1 Myrmecophaga tridactyla | reverse complement strand
TAGATAGATAGATAATGAATGAATATGACTAAGGAAAGAAGGGAAAGAAGTGTTCTTTGCTTTTAAATAATATATATTTTAAAAATTCTTCCAGTCAACTATTTTGGTCTCAGAGAAGGAAAGCAGGCCTCCTTCTGCCTTCCATACCCCCATCACCTTCAATGAGATGATGATTACAACATCATCCTTAACCACGGGATGTCATTATGGCTTAAAGAAAGCTGCTGGCATATATACGAGCATGATGTGTGGCATTTCTATGTATCAGAGATAAGGTTATGAAGAACACAGAAATTAAAAGGTAAGTATTTTAAAAATAAATATGATTTAGAATCTAAGCTTCTACAATATGAATGCTGTTAGTTCCATAATTAGCATCAGAAGACACAAAAATAGAGAATAAATATAAAAAGACTTGGAAATCCAAAACCAAAAGAATGGTCAGGATTCCAAAATAAGAGAAGACAGATTTTTTAAAAGCAAATGTAAGTCTCCGGAGAGCTTAAATCTCTCTTCAGAAACTAAAATGACTTGTCATTGCTTCTCATCGATGAAATCACAATTATGTCTGACAGGCTTCCCCAAAATCATAAAACTAATTGGCAGAGAAAATAAGCTAACCGCTTCCTCTTCAGAATGTAGAGGTAAGCAAAGATCAGAAACCTTCTTTTCCTTCAGGTTATCTCAATCATCTAGAAGTCCTACAAAATTAAGGGCAAGTGAGAGGAAGGAAAACAAAATCAACCAACAGCAAGTCAAAGAGAATTCTCAATTTATTTCTTTTTTTTTTAAAACTTTCTGTCTTTTCTATTTTGAATGAATAGAGAATCTATCATCTACAGAGAATTGACCTCAACATTTAAATTCCCTTAAGGAATCAGATTACACTGATTCATAGATTTTCAGAAGAGAAATTCAACAACTTGAAACTCTCTGGGAGGGTAAAACCAAATGCCGAGAACAATTTCCTTGGCTTGCTTTCAGCCTCCTGTCCACATTTCTACCCTGTGTTTAGAATTATGGTCCTGTTAGCTTTCAATACTGGGCTTCACCTTACAATATACATCCATTATTCAGGCTGAAGTAAGACCAGGATGGTCAGGAACCAGGAACAAAAAGAGCAGGAATCAGCATGATGATTGTTTAAGTGGTCCTGGGACGGCTCCCCAGGACCTGTCCTGGCTCTCCAGGACCTGTCCTTGATAGTGCAGCTGGTCCACTCTGTCTGTGTTTCCCACATCTGTGCTGAAATGCTGAAACACTGCACAGGAAGAAGGAGCATGCAGTAGACCAGGTTTTGATTAGATAACTTTTTTTTTTGATATGCTATATTGCAGGATCGCATTTCACTATTTTTCCATGTGAGTATCTTGTTATCGCAGTACCATTTTGTTTGTTTGTTTGCTTTTGCCCATTTGTTGGTTGTTTTTTGGGAAGTGCATGGACCAGGAATTGAACCCGAGTCTCTCGCATGTCAAACAAGAATTCTACCACTGAACTATCTTTGCATCTCTTGATCGGGTAATTTTTAAGGTCTGTTTTAAACCCAAGATTCTTGAGATCCCTTCGAAATTCTGTCGAGAGATAGTGTTACCAAAGATATAAACTGCAAGTCCCACTTTCCAGATAAATGTATCAACCCAGATTTATAAGGGCACATGCTAGATGCCAAAAGCAGAGAATCTGGGGTGCCACCTGTGAGCCCCCAAATCTACACCACTAAATCCACCTCCTGTGGCATCTCTGGTAGAGTTACCTACTCTGTTCTGTTACTTTAACTTTTTAAAGTGCGTAAATTACACAGCCTGAGTGTCAGTGGCTTAAGAGAAGATGGAAACTGGGTTTTCTATGTCTCTGGGTCCCTTCACAGGGCCTAGTTTATGCCTTCCACATAGTAGGTGCTGAAGAAGATATGTTCACTAGAGATAAAGAGGTGAATTTCAAAACAAATCAAACTGCAAATGCTTCTGCAAATTCAAGTCTTATTTAGAACTAAGCTGTGTTTGGATGAATTTTTGAGGTCTCTGGTGACATATTCCAAGCGAGGGTGTTTTATTTAGGGAGGACTTGTGCTTGATATAGTAATAATAATCCAGTTACATTTTTCCTGGAAACTAACAGCCTTAAAAAGAAACTGGACAAAGTTTCTATGTTGCTGAAGATCAATTATTTAGTTAGCAAGGATAAGGGAATCTCAGTGCCAGGGAGATAGGCCTGTCCATGACACGTGCCTCTTCCTCTGTACGAAAAATTTCAGCAGCAGCTCTATACCCTAAAGGTCACGGGAAGTGTCCAGTTTCAGGTAAAAAGGTAAACATTTGCATCATTCCCCTGAGTTCCCAGAGTTTTATCATACACTAAAGTGTCCAAATGATACTTGGGGAGGGATGGTTTTATTTTGTATCATGATACCTTAATCCCTCCTAGAGCCACCTTTGGTTTTTGTTTCCGTCACTCATTCAACAGCTTTGCGGTGCCTTTTATATAAAGGAGGCAGGGAAACAGGCCCTGGGATGCAGCATGAACAAATCAAACTGGAGCCCTGCCGTCCAGATTGCAGGCAGAAGTGCAGGGAGATAGTAACTCAGAGTCAGCAAAAAATAAACAACTCAATATGAAGAATGTCAGATAGTGATAAATGTTTTGGGGCAAAAAAAAATGAAGCAGGGTAAGGAAAAGAAAAGGGCAGGGTAGAGGGAAGGAGGTTTGGAAGCAATATATAGGAAGTGAGGGAAGGTATCACTAAAAAGTGGTATTTAGGAAGGGCCCAGTGGGAAGTGAGAGAGCCAATCAAGTGGCTTCGGGGAAGGAGCCTTCCTGGCTGAAAGAGTAGCAGGACAGAGGCCCTGAAGTAAGCAGATTCTTGGGTGATGGGTACAGAACATCTGAAAGGGAGCGAGCACAGTGACCAAAAAGAGCAAGGGCTGGAGTGCTGGGAGAGAAGGCAGAAGTCAAGCAGGGAGGGCACTGAAGGCCAAGTGAAACAAGAGCTGAGAGGAGTGTGACTAGACCTTCATTTTCTTGTAGTGCAATCACACTGCCTGCTATATTGAGAAGAGACCTCATCAGAGGAGGGAAAGGCTGAAGCAAGAGGACTTGTTGGGAAGCTCTTGAGAGAGTCAGGGTGAGAGATATTGCTGGACTAGACAAGGATGGAAGCATGGGAGGTGATGTGAAGTGGTTCCATCCTGGATCGATGTTGAAGGTAGATCTGGCAGAACTTGCTGATGATCAGAAGTCAGGTGCAAAAGACAAGAGTTAATGGTGACTCTGAAGGTTTTTGGTCTGAACAATTGGGCAAATAGAGTTGCCATTTACGTGCAGAGCAAAGACTGGAAGGGATGGGATGAGCTGGCTTGGAGCATATTAAGTTTGAAAGGGCCTATTAGATACCCAAGTGGAGATTGAAGGGAGGCAGTTGGGCTAGACAGGTGAGTTTATAAATTTAGTACTTTAAACCAGGTATAGTGGACAATGAATTAGGAGGAAAACCTAACAGGAGAGTTACTCCAGACAGTAAGTGGAGAAAAGGTTCAGGGAAGAGGGACAATCGGCTCTACTGAATGTCCATGAAAGGCTGAGTAAGGTAAGGGGAAAAATTAATACTGGAAAAAATGGAGCAATATTGGCTCTTCCCAGGTACTGATTGGTGAGGAACCTAGAGAATCACCTGGCGCTGAAGGCAAAGTTTGGCCTCCTGCAAGGGTTTGGTCACCACACTGAAGGCAATCCTAGAAATCCACTGAATACTACACTTAAGATTTCTGTATTGCACAGTCTGTAAATTCTACCTTAGATAAAGTAAAACAAACATGCACAAATATGAGCTCTGGTCACAAATCTAATGATGTGATTGGGAGAAGGGTGGCATTAAAAAACAAGACAGATCAATAGAAAGATGGGTGGTTGGACAGATGTGTGATAAAGCAAGGATAGCAAAAACTAATTACAGAAGCTGGGAGGGGACAGATGGGAGTGCATTGCAAAATTCTTTCACCTCTCTCTGGTTGAAAATTTTCATCAAACATTTTGGGTAAAATATTCATTGCTTTTAGCAACCTGGGAGTTCTTGGTTTGCTCACCAGAAGATATTTTAATGGAGTGGCAGAAAAAAAAAAGCCAGATGATGGAGAACGCCAGATGACAGCGACAGGAAAATGGGCACAGTGAAGTGACAATCCTTTGGAGGAAGTTTTCTGTAAAGGTGAGGAGGGCAATGGTGGGGGGAAATAGAGTAGTAAGCCTGTATGCTGATGAGGACCATTTCCAGAGACCATCAAAGGTGCAAGAGGCAAGGGATCACCTGTTAAAGAGGGGCTCTCAGCAGGCACAAGGGGAAAGGACCTTGTCCACAGGAGGACGGATTGGGAGAGAAGGGACGCGTAGATCTCCCATCCATGACATAGGGGGAGACACTAGCGTACCCGGGCACAAGTGCTGGGAGGACGGATGTGGGGGTGGGGGACTCAGTGAGGAATGTCACTGTAACTTCCTGCACGGGGGAAACTCCCAAAGGTTCCTACCTTATTTACTCTCAGTAAGTTCTGCAAGTGGTCTTCCCACCAGCTAAGCATACCCTGGAGGCAAACAGCTGAGAGCTGAAGTGGTTCTGTTTACTACCTCTCAGCTCCCTATGTATTCCACTCAAACAAACCTGCCCAAGAACTGCCTGGGAAGGTCCTTGGCACCCACTTTTACTTTCCCCTTCCTCCCACTTTACAAAGAGAGGCAGATCTCCTTTACTGCAAATCTTATTTTGGGACTTTGTTCCAAGAACCAAAGAAAGGGTCAATTTAAGCATTCGATATCAGTGTCCGTGGGAATTATGCCTATAATTGGGTGACAAATACTTTCACAGGTCAGGTGAGTTTTAATCCTTCTAATTCTTTGCTTTCAACAAAACTGAAGGAGAAATGAATGAAGTTGTCACCTGATACATTTGATAAAAACTACATTATTTTTGGCATATGATCTGGAAGTGCAAAGGACTGAGTATTACTATAACAAGTGCCTTTCATTCCCCACTGTAATCTTACCATATCTGTTTTTAAAAAGTTATAGAATTGATAGTAAAACCTGTATCATCTTCTCAGTTCTAATATTAAGAAATGCTCACCTATGATTCTTAAGTTAATTTAAAAGAAAACCCACCTTTGCCCCAAAGCGAAGACTTTCCAATATTTTTTACGTTTCATAATCATTTATCAAAATTTATAATCCATGCCACCTTGATGGACTATGTACTAATAATCATTATCATCCTAAATCATTCCAGAAGAAAAAAAAGCTTTAATTCTTATGGTCTAAAGGAATAATTTTATGTAGATATTTGCATTTGAGAGAACCCAGATGAAATGATTAATAAAAGACTCTCAAAAATGAAATTGTATTACCATAGGATGAAATGCGTGGAAAGTGGAATTCAAATGCAAGCGCAGAGAAAATGCAACCATGTAAAATACCTGACGAAGAATGACTTCATAGTTTTTTGAAAATGAATGACATGGGCATCAAATTATTAGGGTACTTAGATTTCACTTAAAAGAGAGATTAATAGATCTATTTTTAAATGCCAAGACTGATAATTTGCTGAACATTGCATCATTTGCAAAAATTAAATTTAAGTTAGGATTTTAGATGTAAAATTAAAAATCTGTGAATGGAACAGAGCACTTCGGAATTATTTTAGGGGTTCCTGGAGCAGGAAGCACTCAGCCTCTCCCTGAGGTGGGGTTCCATCTGATGCTAATGAGCCCCTCTGGAGGGCAGGAGAACAAGGCAGGCTCTCCACAGCACTGCAGTCGGGACTGAAAGGAATAAATTATGTTGCAGGCAATGAACATCTAATGCAGCCCTGCATCTGATGACTAGTCTTGTATGAAGTATTTTTTGAAATTTCCCCAAATAACCCTGTTGTAAAATACAAACATACTGAGCACTACAGGATGTGGTGTGATACATCCGAAGGCCAAAGAATCGGCACTATTGTTGCTGTTTATAGAGCCAGAGGTGACGGCGAGCCTTGGCTTTTCTCACGGACTACAGCTTTCCCTGCAAATCAAACATCAGCAGCTCAAGACCCAGAGAAGGACAGCCATTATCTTAACTTACCATTTGCAGCCAAATGTTGGTGGTTAAAACTTGGTTCTTCTCATCCTAAAAGAAAGAAAAAAGCAAAATATGATGCATATGGTTTACAAAAGAAGTAATCTGAGTGTTGGAATGGTTGTTGTGTGTGGAAATTAAAATGCCCTAAGTAGGCAAGGAGCATTTCCCCAGAGTTAAGCTTCTAAATTTTTTTTTTCTGAAATGGATACACAGATTTATTGTAGAGTATTTACGAAAGACAGAAAATCATAAGGAGGAAAATTAAAATCCTGCAACCTCTTCGTCCAGAGATGATGCCGGTTCATGTTTAGGTATATTTCTACTTTCACATTTTATTTAAATGTATACTTTTAAAAATCCCAGAAAATTGGGTAGACATTCCAATTTTTTAAAGTCAGGTTTATGACCTGAGTTTATTCAATTTTGAATAAGTAAAAACATTTTATTCTTCCCTCCCCAAGCAAGGGGGCATGGCTGTGCATTGGGCTGATGTGTCCAGTGCTGATGGTGCTGTGTGGGACCCGTTCTGATTTGTTCTTGCCAGTTCCTGGGTTCTTTTTTTTTTTAATTTCTTCCTCTATCTACCGGGCAGCATGCTAGTCCCTTGACACACAACACCCTGCAAGGTAAGTCCTGCCCAGGTGAGACAGATGAAGTAACACTTCCAAGGGCAGAGAATCACTGAGTCGAGAACCTGGGATACAAGCTTTGGTCTTTCTGATTTCAAGTCCATTTTCCCACTTTTCCAAAATAAGGGTGGGATCTAGCAGAACACTGAACCTATGTACTAAACAAGGAGCTCTAGATATTACATTAATCATGGCTTTGAACATGCACAGGACATCTAAAAAGGATGCGGGTGAAAGTCAGTCTTCCAGCGTTTTATCATGGCTGACCAAGCCCAAGAGAGCTGAGCAAAAGCCAGCATTCAAAGAGAAAAATGGGCATGATTTGTGCAATAGTTCTGAGAACACTGTTATTAGATGCCAATATAAAGAACTCTGCAAATTAGCAATTGCCACGCTCTTCAGGGAAAAGTATTTATCAACGGCCCCAGGAAGCCATGTCCTGAAGCTGAGACCACCAGCTCCTCCAGCTAGAACAAGTTTGCTTGATTCTAAAGGACATTCACAAAAAAAAGACTCTATGGAAGAAAGAACACAGCATCTGTTGGGGTATGGAGGGCAGGGGATGCAAATGCCAAATAAAGGCTGCCTCTCATTAAAATAAAAATGTTAAACATGTAAAGAGCTGACCCTCCCCCAGCCACTCACACCCTGGGCACCTCTGGGGACTGAAGTGGAGGAGGGAATCCTACACAGAAGATAAGGCTGCTTGGGGAAAAGATATGGGACAATGCACCAGGCTGGGGACCATGTCTTGAAGAAGCCGCCAATTCAGTGACAGGAAAAAAACATCCCGTTTTCTAAAATGAAACCACCAGTATTTTTGCAGTAGAGGAAGTTCTGGAGCTCACATTTCTCTGTACTGAGAAAATGATCTCTGGCAGAGCCATAAATTTAAATAGCATGAGTGCTCTGTTTCCAGTTTCAATTGCTGATACCATCTGAAAGCACTGTTAAACTCTTTCAGGACAAATATCTGTTGCTTCAACTTATCAAGAAGTTGTTTCTTAATAGACTTAAAATCAGCAAGTCTTCCATTTAGGTGCCTAACCATCTTTTAATTGCTTTTGTGTCTTCATCTTCTGACAGACAGGCTTCTGTGGTTTGGGATTTCAATTACTACCAATCTAATTAAAAGGCTTTCTTCTTTCCAACATTCTAACTAAAAACTCATTGCACTGAACATGAATTTCTCTGGCATGTGGCAGCATGGGACCAAAGCACAGCATTTCAAACTGTAATCAACAATGAGATGCAGCCAGCCACCATCCTAAAGGTGCAAAGATGCCATAGAGGGCCCCCCATGTTCTAGGGAAGCACAGCTGATAAACCGCCCTCCTTCAGAAGAAAAGCATCAGTCAAGAAGGCTACCGTATCATCTCTTAATCTGCCCTATGACAAGAGTCCCCACACTGCTTCCTACCATCAATGTGTGGCATGCCCCATACACCTCACACACACACTCCCTGCCCACATACAGAGTCTGTCCTCCACTCTGTCTCCTGACGTGGCTTTCTGACCACCAATATCATACTATCACCTTCCTTTTTTCACATGTCGATGGTTCTCCAATGTGCAAAGAATCAAGTCAAAAGACCTTTAATGCAGTACCTAAGCCTTTCGTATGGCAATCTAGTCCAGCTAAGTTTCTATTCATTCATTCAATCAACAAACATTTATGGAGCACTTCCTATTCCAGGGACTAGGCAGGACCCAGCTTGTACAGATGGAACTGAACAGACCTTGCCTTTGAGCTCAGAGAAAATAAAACAGGGGGATGTAGTATGACATCAACCATCACAATACATCTATAATAGTAATGCAGTTATCATTAGAAATGGTGACAAGGGTTAGCAAAGGAATGGACAGGGCACCATCAGAGAGGAAAATGGGCAGACAGACTTAACCCGGAGTGCTGAGGGGTGCAGTCCAGTGGGCGGGCATTCGCTTTGTACCCCATATGGCCTTATTTGCCCAAAGTCATAAAGCCGCCTTACACTCACCCTATGCACCCAGCCCTCAATCCTGGTCCCTTGGCCCCCACTGCTGCCTGGGTATGCCTGCCACCCTGCTTGTCAAGGCTTCATCCAGGCCTTCCTTGCATAAAACTACATGGAAGGGGCAATGACTTCAGCCTCTTCCCCTTATCTGCAAAACAGTTCTTGGCCAACAGCCCCCTCTCTCAGGGGTCTCCTGGGAATTTTAATAGGGACTCCGGCTATAAAGGGTCTGCAGTGGCTGCCTTCCTTCATGGCATCCGCCAGCTGGCAGACAAACCCACATCCCCTCCCTCTCCTTGTTCCACAAGTAGGCCAGCACTGGGTCTCTCTTCCTCTCCTCCCATTCTCCATCTGCTTCTGAAGAAAGTCCCATGGATCTACATCCCTCTCATATCTATCCCCACCCCCAACCCACTAAACCTGAGCTTAGACCCTCCCTCGTTCTTTTCCTCATAGGCTGCTGTGACATTCCACTAACTGGCCTTTGTACCTCCAGTCTTGCCCCTTCTCCACTCTCCTGCCACAATGATTTCCAGAAGTTCGGTCAGAAAATAATCCTGCCCCCTCTAAACTCCTCCAATGTCTTCTCATAGATTCAGAATAAAACATATGCCCCAAGAAGGGCTCATAAGTGCTGTCCTGCCTTCGCTGCCTCACTGTGGTCATGCCCATCCACAAGCCCTTTCCAGGTGGCCCCTGCTCCCTGGGCTCAGATGCCTTTGATTATATGTCAATCCAAACCCTCTTTCACCTTCCTTTCCAGACTCATGGTCTTCAGAACCATCCCAGCCTTACCTCCTGCAGAGAGTCCAAGAGAGTCTTAACTTTCCTTTAGTTTGATCCCTCCTCTTTTCTTTTAGATAGCCTCCTCTCTGATTACAAGCCTCTGATTTTCCTCTCATTCTCGCCCTAACACTATCTGGGAGGCTCCTTATTAGTTGCAGGCATATCTCAAATATATTCTGGATTTGGTTCCAGACTACCACAATAAAGCAAATATTGCAATAAAATGAATCACCCTAATTTTTTGGTTTCCCAGTGCATATAAAAGTGATGTCCACACTATACTATAGTCCATTACGTGTGCAATAGTATTATGCCTAAAAATGATGTACATGCATTAATGAAAAAAATGTTTTATTGCTCAAAAATGCCAACCATCATCTGAGCCTGCCAACAACCCTAATCTTTTTTTGCTAGTGGAGGCCCTTGCCCCAGTGCTGTTGGCTGCTGACTGGTCAGGGTCATGGTTGCTAAAGGCTGGGATATTGTGGTAATTACTTAAAATAAGACAACAATGAAGTCTGCAGCATCGATTGACTCTTCTATTCGTGAAAGATTTCCCAGTAGCATGTAATGGTGTTTAATAGCATTTTACCCACAACAGCCATTCTTTCCAAATTGGAATCAATCCTCTCAAATCTTGTCCCTGCTTTATCAATTGCGTTTATGTAATAGTGTAAATTCTTTGTTGCCATTTCAATGATGTTCACAGCATCTTCACCGAGAGTAGATTACTTCTCAAGAAACCACTTTCCTTGCTCATCCATAAGAAGCAAGTTCTTCTCCATTTAAGTTTTATCATGAGATTGCAGCAATTCAGTCACATCTTCAGGTTCCATTTCTAAATCTAGCTCTCCTGCTATTTCTACCACATCTGCAGTTACTTTCTCCACTGCAATCTTGAACCCCTCAAAGTCATCCATGAGGGGTAGAATCAGCTTCTTCCAAAATCTTATCAATGTTGAGATTTTGACCTCCTCCCATGAACCATGAATCTTCTTAATAGCATCTGGAATGGTGAATCCTTTACACAAGGTTTTTAATTTATTTTGCCTGGATCCATCAGAGGAATCATTACCTATGGCAGTTATAGCCTTATGAATTGTATTTCTTAAATATTAAGACATGAAAATTGACGTGACTCCTTAATCCATGGGCTGCAGAGGGGATGAAAACGACATTCATCTACATCAGATCTCTTGCATGACCAGGTGCATTGCCAATAAACAGTAATATTTTGAAAGAAATCTTTTTTTCTGTGCAGCAGGTCTCAACAGTGGACTTAAAATATTCAGTAAACCATTTTTTTTAAACAGATGTGCTGTCATGCAGCCTTTATTATTCCATTTATAGAGCACAGAAGAGTAGATTTAGATTTAGCATAATTCTTAAGGGCTTTAGGATTTTCAGAATGGTAAATGAGCATTGGCTTCCACTTAAATCCACCAGCTGCATTAGCCCCTTAAAAAAGAGTCAGCCTGTCATTTGAAGCTTTGAAGCCAGGCAATGACTTCTCCCCTCTACTTATGAAAACCCTAGGTGGCATTTTCTTCCAATAGAAGGCTGTTTTGTCTACATTTCAAATCTGTTGTTAAGTGTAGACACCTTCATCAATTAGCTTAGCTAGATCCTTGGGATAACTTTGCTGCTTTATCTTACACTTTTGTTATGGAGACATAACATAAACTTTCTTTAAACTTCATGAATCAAACTCTGGTCATTTCAGACTTTTCTTCTGCAGCTTCCTTACCTCTCTCAGCCTTCATGGAATTGAAGAGAGTCAGAACCTTGCTCTGGGATAAGCTATGGCAATAAGGAGGAAGATGTAAGTTCAAGGCAAGGAAGAGCCTTCCTGCCTAACCCTAGTCCAGTATGCTTCACTAACTCTGGTAACCAGTTCCAGAGTTGTTGAAACAGAGGATGGGGTCCACTGATCACGAGATCCTGCCCAGAAAGCATGGTGAGGCTGGACACTTACATCCCTTTGCAATCTGCCCTACAGTCATGCCCTCTGAGAGTGTGGCTTCACTACAGTCAACTGCTGGCCTGGTTGCCTCCCTCACACTGATGCCTACTCCCATCCCCCGCCCTCTGTTCCAGCCTCCTGCCCTTCTTGCTACCCAGGATGCCCACCATATATCCATGCATGTCCAGCTTTTTGATGGAGCTTTCTGTTCAGCAGACTGGAGGCACTATTTCAACTCTGCATTCATCCTCCTGGAGTCAGTATATGCAAACCATCATGCACACTGGGAGTAAATTAAGTGGAATGAGAATAGGTTGACCAAACAGTGAATTTGGAAAGTCTACAGATAGAGAGCTGTGGTATACAGCTATTGCAGCACATTTGGGGGGGGCTAACTCCTATGGTCCAGAATCTACTCAGGAAACATACTCCAGTTCCTCATCCCAGGGGGAGTTTCCTTCTCACCCTAACCCTCCTCCACAGACTAATGACATTAACCTCCTGTGTAGCATTTGAACTTGTTCAAAATGATGAACTTGCGGATGAAATGAATTCAGTAGTCATTTTACTCACAAGTTCAAAACTGGGATCATCGGCTGGGGGTGGGGTAGGGTGATGAAATCTAACCCTGACCCCAGTGTCACTGAATAGACAACTGAGTGCAAGTTCCTAAAGAACAGCATTCCACCCATCCCTTGGACCTGGAGAGAAATAAGCAGCACACAAGCTGAAAATGGGTATCTATGATTTGAAACCTTCAGGCCACTGGCTCTGACCTAAGAGAGCAGGAGAGCAAGACAGAGGGAAGAAGTAGTGTCCAAGTCTGCAGAAGACCCACCAAGCTCTAATCACTGCTCCTCAATCCCCAGGCATATTGGTTCTTTGGATTTCAAATTACTCTTTAGGGAAATGGGGTAATAGCAGCTGCCTTGACCCCTTTCTGGAGCTGGTGGAGTGTGAAGTGAACTCATACTAGCCATGAAATGTTACTCATAGCCAGAGGCTGGTCACACACACACACATACACACAGAGCTTCCCGCATGGCCTAAGCTGCTTTGCGCCTCTGAAACTAAAACACAGAGGGCAGAATTCACAGGCTTAATGGAAACACAGGGTCCAGTGCACCAAGACACCCCCCAAAGTCAACTGGTCTACACCCCTCATTTTTGCAGTAAAGGAAAGCCCACAGAAGGTGGTCAGTTGATGTTGTTGTTGTTTAATCTGAACACTTCAATTAAGAATACACTGATTTAAGTGACTACATGTCTTAAAATCAATCTCTCTGAATCATTACTTATCTATGTTATAGTATAACTGTTCAGAAACTAAGCACTATCTTGCATTCCTATAGCAATGGTTCTTTTGGAAGTTACAGTGCAATATTATTATTCAGTATTATTTTACAGAACTCCCATCACACATTTTGCTTTTGTGAAGGTGAAAAAAGTTAATAAGAAGAGTTCTAAATATACCTAAATTCATGTTTCCAGAAAAAAATCCCTGGGCAATATAAATTCATATTTCTGCAGCACACCATAGGTTACAACAGAGATTACTTCTATTGCTTAATTTAATCTTCACTCCAACCATATTATTAGCCTGTTGGTCTACAATTCTCCCTGAGTCAGTCAGATATCAGGTCTGACAAAAGACTCATATCCAGAATAAGAAATAAACTACTACAGAATTATTGAGTAAGGGACAGACAATCTAATAGAAAAATGGCAAAAGGAGAACAAGCCCTTCACCACAGAGGGCATCAGTAAGTGATATATCTGATAATAAAATCGCTAACCCTTAACTGGAGTTTGCATTCTTCTAAAGTAAACACATACATATCCATACATATTTAAACCATTTAGGCCTTGTGACAACAACCCAGCAAAGTTAGTACTATTATTATTCTCATTTAATTATGGGGACTAGAGGGGAACTTTCAAATTTAGCTTTACAAATCACTGTTCTGTCTGAATATTTTGTGGTGAGCATAAGGGGAGGGACATAGAGACATCCATGGTGAAACAAAACAAAATGAGCTCCTGGTCCTCCTAGCCCCAGGTCACACAACTAAGTATAAAAGCTGAGATCCGAGCCCTATGTGTTTAGTTCAATCCCTGTGTTGGGGACTGACTCATGCCCCCATCTCCACACACAGAAGGCATACTCAAGTGCTAATTTCCTGTCCTCTGGGTGTGAACCCATTTGTAAATAGAACTTTTGAAGGTATTACTAGTTAAGGTGAGGCCAAACCAAATGAGGGAAGACCTTAATGCATTATGCCTTAAGTCCTTAAAGTAAAGGAAATTGGACACAGAAATGGAAGCCGAGAGTCAGAGGAATTCAGAGGGTTAGACAAAAGGACACACAGAGAGAGAGAGACAGACAGACAGAGACAGAGACTGAGACAGAGACTGCCAGGTGAGGGAGGACTGCTGGGCTATTACAGACTCCAGAAAAAAGCAAACCCTGCTAATACTCAGGTGTTTAAGTTTGCGAAAGCTGCCAGAACGCAACATACCAGAGATGGATCGGCTTTTAATAAGAGGATTTATTTAGTTACAAATTTATAGCAGCTAGCATTCTTCTCACTTTCTCTGTCATATAGGAAGGCACACGGTGGATATCTGTTGGGCTTCCCTCCCGGCTTCTGGGTTCAAACTGCTTTCTCCAGGGTGATTCCTTTCTGCATCTCCAAACATCTGGGCTGAGCTGCAAGTGCTGAGATGAGGTATGCTGAGCTGCTGTGCTCTCTTCTGACCTCTTTCTTTTCAGCCTCCAGCTAATGAATTTAAACCTCACTCACTGTGGAAGACACTTCCCTTAGCTGACGGTAAATGTAATCAGCCATATACGTATTTCATATACTGATGATTTAAGTCCACAGCAACAGAACAACAGGGCATCATCATCTGGCCAAGATGACACCTGAACCTAACTATCACACCTGGTATTGGATTTCTGGCCTCCAAATGATAAACAAGACAATAAACTCCAGTTGTTTAAACCAACCCATTGTGTGGCATTTGTCTTAACAGTTCCAGCAAACTAAGACATCTGTATTTCAAATCACCACATGATCCTGACCCCAAAACTGTAACAAAGAAATGCTTACATACTTGGAAGCATGAAGCCCCTGATGAGGAAAACAGAAAATAGTTCACTTTGGTATTTGTATAGGACAGAAGTTCTCAAAATATGGTCTGGGAATCCTTGGGATTTCCATGATTCTTTCAAGGGATAGTGAGGTCAATATTTTTTTTCTCAAGAGTTTGAATCCATTTGCATTTTCACCCTCATTTCCTCACAAGCATTCAGTAGATTATTCCAGAGGCTTTGTAACATGATATCAGCAGTAAGCTTAAATGTATTCATAGACAAAGCTCAAATAAAATTTGGGATATCACCAATAAGTTTTAAGAGAGTAAAGGGATCCAGATACCAAAAGTTTGAGAGCTGCTAGAGTAAGGCTTGGCATTACTAAAACATTCACATCCTTGTATCTCAGGACTTGGTGTCTCAGGTTACTGAGTCCTGCTCCATCTTCTCTGCTGTCATTTTGTTGTTCAGGATTTACATCTTGGGGATACAATGGGAAGTCAGATGTTGCAAGCAGAACAGGACTCTGCTACTCACTTGCTGCATGAAGTTTTCTGACTCCATTTCCTTATTTATAAAGATGGGGGTAATATCTATCTTCCTGGAATATTGCAAATAGGACAAGGAAAAGTGCCAGGAACCTAGTAAATTTCTCTATCTTTCAAGTATCCAGAGAAAAAAGTTCCTCAGATGCAAAGTTACTGAAAAAGCCTGAAGAATTGGTCTAAATTGGCAACATCTCTCTCTCTCTTTCTGACACCCTACTTTGGGGGTGTCACATAATTATTCTGATTTTACATTCATGTGTAAAGGATGAAAAATTGTTATTTATTCTTACTGAAATCAAGGCTTAAATTCATGCATCAAACCATCAATATTTAACTTTATTAAGTTTTTTTTCCCCTAGGCTGTATAAGCAAATACAATGAAATGGGTGGGGTTAAGCAATGGGAGTTTATTCGCTCATGGTTTGAGGCTGAGAAAATGCCCAGATCAAGTCATCATCAGGTGATGCTTTCTCCCCAAAGACTCTGGTGTTCTGAGGCTGGCTGTTGGTGACCCTTGGTTCCTTCTGCCACATGTCAAGGCACATGGTGGCACTTCCTGGTCTTCTCTTTGGGTTCTGTTTCAGCTTCTTGCTTCCTGTAGCTTTTTCTCTCTGTGTCTGAATGTCATTCCCTTATAAAGCACTACAATAAAAGATTAAGCCCTATCCTGACTGAGGTGGGTCACACTTTAACTGAAGTAACCCCATCAAAAAGTTCTACTACAATGAGTTCAGATCCACAGGAATAGGTTAAATTTAATAATATGTTTTTCTGGGGTGCATACAGCTCCAAATCAACACAATGGGTTAATGGTTATTCTGTACTATATGAATGCACAAATGTGAATCTTTTAAAAAAAGAGTGTTGTCCAAAGTGACTTCATTCAAGCCTTAAATACTGATCTGTTAACATTAGCTATCCATCCTGGCTGAGGGGTTCTCCAAGGAACTTTGATATTTCATACTAAGATTCTGGAACTCCTTTATCACAAATGAACTATTAACAGATATACACTTACTTCTAAATGTACTGTAAAATACTGATACATTAAGGAAACAGGTTATGCTACGACCCTTTAAAACACAGCATGCTGAAAACCCCTAACACTGTAGACATCGCTACAAACATCCCTACTGAGGCAGAAATTACAGACCTTGGAAAAACTTCTGCATCTAGAGCTCTCTAAACAGAGTTATTTTTCAACTTAATTCTATTTTTAACTACCAAAGTTAATCCTGATTGGTTCTAGAATACTGTTTTCTATTTGGACAGGGTGATTTTAGGGGGCATTGCAAAGAGAAAGGATTAAGGGATTTAAAAAATTCAGAACAAAGTACAGCACTTTTTTTCTGACAAGACAGTGTGTAATTCCTTACTGACATAAGTACAATAAAGATAAATAAGTATAAATGCCAGTTGGACTCTAACTGAGAATTGACAAATATAATTATAGCTTACTGAACTTTACTTAGATGTTTATTAGCTTTCTGATATATTGTAATGTAGCTAAAAGGCAAAAACTTGTAACTGTTATAACTCACTGAACTGCAGCCCAGATGTCTCCATGTTTCGCTTTGTAACTGTAACTGAATAGCCTCATGATAATCTAGTGACCCTGTACTTATCTAGTTTTATAATATAAACATCTTTTTATTCCATTAAAGCCCCCCTTAATGTATACTAATGAAGAAACCTGAGCCCACGCATCCCAATTACTACTTTATTGCACTAGATAGGGCCAGGTATAACCAAAGCTGATATGCCCAGTAGCACAAAACTTGAACCTATAGGAAATTGTGACTCACCAAAATACTAAAAAATCACACCTATAATCAAATTAAGCCACATTTTCCCTTACATATGTCCTATGACCAAGCATGTAAGCTGTCTGTACATCCTCCATAATTAGACTATCTCTAACAGCATCTTCTCAAGCTACTGGATTCATTATCATGAGCTTGCCTTGGCCAAGAGGCTGAAAAACACTCAGAAGCTCTCCAATTCAGGGAGACAGATCTGAGGCCTACAAACCTCCTGTTCTCCTTATCATGCTTTTTCTCTCTGTGAAACCTCAGTGAATCGGTTTGCTAACGCTGTGGGAATGCGATATACCATAAATGGATTGGCTTTTATAAAGGGGATTTATTAAGTTATAAGTTACAATTCTAAGGCCATGAAAATGTCCAAATTAAGGCACTAACAAGAAGATACCTTATCAGAGAAAAGGTAGCCAGCATCTGTCAGCTGGGAAGGCACACGCTTGTCATGTACTGGACTCCAGTGGCCTTCTCTCTAAGCATCTGTGAGTCCTTACTTAGCTTCTTTGGGACAAACTCTGGGTTTCATCTCTTAACTCAGTATCTCCAAACATCTGTGTCTAGGCATCTGCTTTCTGTATCAGCTCTGCACTCTTTTTCTCTCTGTGAGCTTCTTTAAGGACTGCAGTAAAGTAATTAAGACCTACCTTGAATGGGCAGGGTAACATCTCCATGGAAAAATCTAATAAAAAGTTCTGACCCACAATTGGATGAGTCATACCTCCACAGCAGCAACGTAATTGAAAGATCCCACCACAAATCTGCACCAAGAAGATTGGATTAAAAGAGCATGGCTTTTTTAGGGTACATAACAGTTTCAAACCAGTGCATTCCATCCTCTGGGTCCCAAAAAGACATTTTTGATATTCTTCCATACACAAAGTACATTCATTCCATCACAAAATTGCAAAGGCTTAAGTCATTTCACTAACAATACAAATATATAAAATATGAAGTTAAAAACAGTACAAAATCTCATTAAAGTCAGTTACAAATGTCAGGGGAGACAGTAGAATGGAGGAGAGAGAAGGGAGAAGAAATAATCAATAAATTTTCTTATATGCTTCATCTGTCATCATAAGCAAACCATTTAGCAAGCATTTATTTCACTATTTACAACAAAGAACATGAAACAAGGTATATCTGACTAGACTAAAAGAAACAACTGCACACACAGAGCTACCCTCCAAACCCGCAAGTGCTTTAGTTACAGAAATTCATGTAGCTTTTACATCAGGTTTTTACAATGAACTCTATAAGGAAACAAGTCATAGCACATATTCGGGGGCCCCATTCTGCTTTGCCATGAAAGCCCTTGAAAGTCCCATTGACCATTTCATTCCAACAGAACATGCCCAAAGTATCCTCTTGCTCTCATTACATGGAATATGAATGGCTCCATTCTGAAACCTGAACTCACCCATTTACTGAGATGTTTGATTTTGCTCATTAAAGTAGAATGTGTCACACATATGATCAAATTGGAGTCCTTGAAACATATGACTGGGGTTAAAAGGATCCTGGCATGGCTCTGAGTGTAGAGCTGGTATACTGGTGCATTAAGAGGCTGATATGAAGGGAAGGGGATGTGATATGGGAATGGAAGATTAAAAAGCAGTAACTTTCTCTTTATCATTTGAATTTTCTAATATTTCTGCAAATTATGTAGATTAATGGGTTTAATAAAATGAATAAATTCAGCCACAGGTAAGAAGAAAAGGATATGAAAAATAATTTACCCCCATTATTGCACAAAAAATGAAAATTGTGGGTGGGAAGACATGAGAAAGATGAGAAAAACTAGAATGACAGCTACATGGATATGGTTTGGCTGGCTGAATGAATGAATGAATGACTTAATAAATAAGGAAATAAAGCAAGCAAATGCAATGAAGGAAGGAAGGAAGACAGGCAGACAGGTACCACTAAAGATAAAATACAGTCTGGAAAAAAAAAAACTAAAACAAGAAGGGTATGTTTCCCAGAGTTCTTTATGCTATAGAACTTAAATAAAAGACTTAGATCAATAAAATATGATCCCAAAGACAGGATTCTAAACTATCCCAGTGAAATAAAAGGGAAGATTGCAGAGCTAAATAAATAAACTGAGTATCAAAACAACACTATTACATGGCTAATAAATAAATTAGAAATGGAAAGGAACAAAACAGACACAGCTGAAAATTGAGTTACTGGCATGAAGGCAAGACATGAGATAATCAGAGTTTGTGCTGAGGAAAAGCACAAAGAGATTAAGTCAATTAGAGAAGAGATTGAAGATCGAGGTGAAACAAAGATGATACAAACAGGGATGAGCTGAGGAACACACAAATGGAAAATAGTAAGTATTCTGGCATAACACTCAGGTGATCTACTTCTGGTTCTGGGAAAACAACAGACTCCATTACCTGCACGCCACCCTGTGACAAAATACCTAGAAATGCCAGAAGAAATCAAACATCCTTTTAAATACAAACATAAGCTCACAAGAAAAGGGAAATTCTCAAAAACAAAAAATTCCAAATGAAACTAAAGAAAACACTGTAAGAAAAGCATGGATGCACACTATGGCAGAGCTAGGAGGACAGAGAGGGTGGTTGCCAGTCAAATTAAGAGCGCTTGAACGATCCTTAAATGAGAATGAATACCAGGCTTTGATTCCACAGGTGCAGGAATGTTAAACCAAACCCTCCACCCCATACACACACATACACACACACACACACACACACACACAGGCATGCACGCGCACATACACACTTACACAAGGCCAGGATCTTGAAGATCCCCTACAAGAGGATAACAAAAAAGAAGTTTGTCTGCTTCAATCTGGGCTAACAAGAAGAAAAATATATATATATACGGATAATTTCTAGAAAAAAACCTTCATTTTCATGGTGGTTTCAAGCTTAAACTACCCACAATATCTGAGAACCCTACAAACAGTGAAGGTAGAATAAAAATTGTTGCATGTCAGTGAAACTTCTGAGACACCACATTGATGCAAAAAGAACAAGAAGTAAGCAAACATTCTCGCCTGCCATGCCACAGACCTGGGTTCAATTTCTGGTGCCTGCCCATGGAAAAAAAAAAATAGAAGGAAAAGTAAGCAAACAAGTAAGCAAAACTCTTTGCCCAGAAACTGCAATAAAGATTATCTTCTTCTGATGCAAAATATAAAATAAATAAGCGGAAAATCTTCCACTAGTGAGAGAGAGAAAACTTTTGCAGCACGATTAAACCCAAAAAAAATTCAGATGGAAGAAATATCAGAAGTATAACACTGAGTAAGTAAGTTTAAAATGGTTGAAATACTAAAGATGCAAAGAACACAATAAAAGAACAAGATACTCTGGAAAATAAAAACAGGAAGATTTGAAAAAAGAAAAAGGTCTTTGCAAAATGAAAAGATAGTCACTGAAGCATAAAAGTCAATTGCTGGGCTAAACAACAGTTTAAAAATAACCGAAAAGATAATTAGTAATTTGAAGATATGCCTGAGTAAATGACCTATAATGTAGTTCAGAATGATAAAAAAGAGATGGAAATATGAATAAGAGGTTAAAAGAAATGAATATTACAATGAAAGATCCACTGGGCATATTAAAAAGTTTCATTAGGAGAAAACTTACAGAAATAATGGCTGAGAAATGTTCAGAATTGATGAACAACTCTAATCATCAGATCAAGGAGCTATAAGTCCCTCCAAAAGATAAATAGGTATGAACAAAAACTAATCATGGCTCAATCAGTTTTCATCTCCAGCATACAAAGAAATTGGAAGTCCTGTACTTATAACCAGAAAAAAATGCTGAACAAATGGAAAATCTTTTGTTGGACCCATGAGAGTGAGTTGCAGGCTAAACCACCACAGAAATCTAGAGAAAAAGATGAATCTAAGGAATTACAGCCCAGATTTGCTTACCTGGGGCAGAAGCCCCTGTAGCCATTAACTGGTAAGAACAATTGAATGACAATTTTCATGAACTGCCAGTTATCAAGCGTGAATTAGAGTAAGAGTAAAAAATCCAAAGGCCCACCTTCTTTGGACTGTTCCTACACTTTCCTGCGCTTTGTCTTTTGTCTCCAGGAATTCCAACAAGTTCTCATGGTGCACATGCAGGAAGTATCCTTTTACGGTTTTGACAGGGGAAGGGAAAGTGTCATCTTTGAGAAATAGCCCAAAGTCTATTCCAACACCAAGACTTTGCAGAGGTTTTATCACAGCTGGAGAAGGGGAGTCCTTCTACTCCAACTCCCATAGCCGTCCTATTTTACCTAAAGAGAGGAAAATAGCTATACCATTAGAGAAACAATTGGGAACATTATAGTCCAGAAATAGAGGCCCATTGAAAATCTGAGATTTAATCATAAGATTAGAGAATGCTGTCCCACATCCACACCTTACCACCATAGGAACAGGGCTCCAGGTCAATAATAGTGTATTATATCAGAAAGAGTTGTGAGGTGCAGACTGTCTCTGGGACATGGTTGTATGGAAAAAGTCTAGTGGGTAGCAAAAACAAGGGCACCTAAAGCTACAACAAACATCACAGTCCAGATAATAACCAGATTAACATAAATCTTCATACACAGTTCCTATTACATGGTACACCATTTCCGGTTCACAATAGAAAGATTATAAAGCATGATAAAAAGCAAGAGCAGAAACACAGCCTTAAGAGACAAAGCAAACATCAGAAAAACACTCAGACAAGAGACAGATGTTGGAAATATCATAAAATTTAAAATATCTATAATAAATATGTTGAGCTCTAATGGAAATAGTAGACAGCATGCAAGAATAGATGGTATTTTAGTTTGTTAAATGATGCCAGAATGCAATATACCAGAAATGGGATGGCCTTTAAGAAGGGAATCTACTATTACAAGTTTATTGTTCTAAGGCCATAAAAATGTCCAAACTAAGGCATCCAGATAAAAGATACCTTGACTCAAGAATGGCTGATGTCTCACGGTGGTCAAAACAGCATGGTACTGGTACAAAGATAGAAGCATTAATCAATGGAATCAAATCAAGAGTGCAGAAATAGACAACAAAATCTATGGTCAACTAATATTTGACAAGGCCCCAAATCCACTAAACTGGGAAAGAACAGTCTTTTCAATAAACGAGCTTGGGAGAAGTGGATATCAATAACCAAAGAATGAAAGGGTACTCTTATCTTACATCCTCTACAAAAACTAACTCAAAGTGGATCAAAGACCTAAATATAAGAACCAGTACTATAAAGCTCCTACAACAAAATATAAGGAAACATTTTCAAGACGCAATAATAGGAGTAGCTTCTTAAAGTTTACACCCAAATCACAAACAATGAAAGAAAAAATTGATAAATGGGAACTCCTCAAAATCAAAAGCTTTTATGCCTCAAAAAGACTGACAAAAAGATGAAGAGGAAGCCAACTCAAAGGGAGAAAATATTTGGAAATCATTTATTGGATAAAGGTTTGATATCCTGTATGCATAAAGAAATCATACAACTCAATAACAGCAACAAAAAAAACCCAATCATAAAATGAGGTAAAGACATGAATGGGCTTTTTTCCAAAGAGCAAATACAGATGGCTAAAAGCACATGAAGAGATGTTCATTTTCATTAGCTATAAGGGAAATGCAGATCAAGGCTACAATAAGATACAAATGAGATACAAACTCACATTGGAGACAATGTGGAGAAATTGGGACACTATGTGCTGTTAGTGGGAATGGATAATGGTACAGCCATGATGGAAGACAGCTTGGTGGTTCCCTAGAAAACTAAATATCAAGTTGACTTATGACCCAGCAATACCGTTACTTGGTATATAGCCACAAGAAATGAAAGCAGTGACACAAACAGACATTTGCACACCAATGTTCTTAGCAGCATTATTCATAATTGCCCACATATGGAAAAAACTCATGCCCTCATCAGAAGAGTGAATAAAAAAATGTAGTATGCACAATATGATGGGATATTAAGCAGCAGTAAGATGAAATGACATCTTGAAGCATATGACAAGATGGATTAACCTTGAGGACATAATGCTAAATGGAAGAACCCAGACACAAAAGGATAGCTACTGTATGATTTTGCTTTTATGACCTTGATAAAGGCAAACTTAGAGACTTACAGTACAAAGTATAGGGGACCTAGAGATAATGGAAGCTAAAGATGGGCAAGTGGTTAGCTAATGAGGTTGAACTTAAATGTAAGGGAATGGATAGAAGTGAAAGCAGTTCATTAGTAGGTCTATAAGGAACATTGCCATATTGCCATATTGCCATACTGAAGGTGAACATGATTGAAAGGGGCTGTATAGAACCACTGATTTAATACTACAAATATAAAATAAGTTCTTGCAGGAACTACTTCAAAGGTATGAATCTTGTACAAAGAGATTATAACATCAGGGTTTAGAGGGAAAACTACTATTGCATACTATTGTATTAACAGGAAGACATCAACAGTACCATAGCAATACCAGTGGTAAATAATTGGTGGGGGGGAAGAACAAGAGTAAAGGGGAGGTTAGGATTTTCTATTTGGAAAGAATGTGTTTATCAGTTATTTTTCTCTTGGGAGCAATGAAAATTGTCTAAAATTGAAAGTGTTTATAATTATACCACTTTATACCACTAAGTGAGGATAATGTGATACACAGACTGTTGACTTTGGACATTATACATGATGCCCAATGGATGGAGGTAGCTGAAGGATACACTGACTGAGAAATAGAAAGGCAAACTGTGGTGTATATATAGGATCGAATATTGTGCTGTTACAGAAAGGAAGTAAGTCATGAGGCATGCAACCTCGAGAATGAACCTGTGAGCCATTATGTGATACAAAATAAGCCAGAAACAAAACAGCAAGTATTGTCTGTTCTCATTTAGAAAATGCTTATAAGAAAACTGGGGCC
>PVIY010038468.1:0-23902 GCA_004026745.1 Myrmecophaga tridactyla | reverse complement strand
TGCAAATCCTAATATATGTAATGCTACACTACCCAAATATAGATTCTTAAAATTTTTCTTGCCTTTGTATGCTCAATTCTTCAGGGCTCAATTTTTTTCCTTTGGTGCAAATATTAATGTATATTACTTTCCTATATTTTGATGTCAGTTTTAAATGGCATTTGAAAGGGAGAGTTTATGTAAATCAAACTTCTAAAGTTTGTTTTTTCCTGTTTTTCTACTTCTTTTATATGAACATATATGCTAGAATATTAACATAACAAAAAAACACATAATTTATTGTTCTACATGTTTCAGTTTGCATTCCAGCAGCTTTAGCAAGGCTACACAGATACAAAACAAATCTCAGTGAACTTTAAAAGATTGAAATTATATAAAAACAGTCTCTATGAACACAATAGCAAGAAGTTAGAAACTAATAACAGAGAGGGAGTTGAGGAAAACTGCAAATATTTGGAAGATAAGGAAACTTTCTTAAAAGATCAATAGGTAAAATTAGAAATAGGGAAAAACAGTAAGCATAATGAGATAATTGCAGTGAACACAAACTATCATAAATTGGATACAGCAATGTCAGTGATCAGCAGGAAATTTACAGCCCAGAATGAATACATCAAGAGTAAAGAGGGGCGGCTTCCGTGGCTCAGCGGGCAGAGCTCCGACCTGCCGTGCTGGAGGTCTGGAGTTCGATCCCTGGTGCCTCCTGCCCATATACAAATTTAAAAAAAAAGAAGAGTAAAGAGCTCAGTCAGACACCTAATTGCACACATGGAAGAAGTAGTAAAAGAACAGCAAACTATTCCAAAGTGAAAAGAAGGAAGAAAATAAATAATATTAGAAGAGATAAATGTGGTAGAGAATTTATAAACTCAGAATCAATCAAGCAAACATCTGATTATTATGAAGGTCAATAAAATCAACAACATTTTAGCTAGATTGACAAAGAGAAAGAGAGAACATTGGAGACGAAAGGGTGAACATTACTTCTGATTCCACAGATATTAAAGGTATCACATAAATAACTGTCTGCCCACAAATTAAATAACCTTGATAAAATGAACACCCTTCTATTAGCACAGAAATGACCTAAACTGACTCTGGGAGATATACATCTCAACAGGAAAATAACAAATAATAAGATTGTATCAATAATCATAAACCTCCAGGAAAAAAAAATCCCATCACCAAATGACTTTATTGGAGAATTTTACCAAAGAATCAAAGAAAATTAATACAAATGCTGCTCACTCTTTTCCAAAAATTTGAAGATATTGAAGCACTCTTCAATGCATATGAGGTCAGCATTAGCATGATATCAAAGCCAGATAAAGATATCTCAAGGAAAGAAAAATACAGAATAATATCCCTCATGAATTTAAGGAAAAACATCTTCAAAATATTAGCTAACCAAATCTAAAAGCATATTAAAGGAATTATACATGATGATCAAATGGGATTTATTCCAGTTATTCAAGGGTGGTTCAACATAGGAGAATCAATTAATTTAATATACCAACTTAATAGAATCAAGAGAAAATAAAGCTCATGAATTTCTCAATTGATGCAGAAAATGCATCTGAAAAAATCCACCACACCTTTTGATAAAAATACTCAGAAAACTAGGAAAAGAAAGGATCCTTCTTAACATGATAAATGACATAAATGAAAATTTCACAATTAATATCATACTCATTGGTGAAATACTGAATAGGTTCCACTTAATACTAGGAATAAGCTATTGTTACTACTGTTATTTAACATTGTATGGAAGTTCTAGCCAGAGCAATTAGGCAAGTAAAAGAAAAACAATGCATCCAAATAGAAAAGAAGTAAGACTCATCCTATTAGGGTGGCCCATGCTGGCTCAGCGGGCAGAGTACTCGCCTGCCATGCTGGAGACCTGGGTTTAATTGCTGGTGCCTGTCCACGCAAAAATATATAAAAAGCTACTCACCCTATTTGTATATGACATCATCCTACACATAAAAAATCTTGAAACATCAACAAAACTTCTGTAGCTCACAAATGAGTTCAGCAAATGGTCAGAGTACAAGATCAACATGCAAAATTAATGGTGTTTATTTATACGTATATTGTACTATATGAAGGGGAAATCAAGGATAAAAATCCATTTGCAATCACAAATGCAAACATAAAATATCTAGGAACAAGTTATCCAAGGATGTAAATAAATTATAAATAGAAACTATGAAATATTGTTGAAGAAGACCTGAATAAACAGAAGATCATACCATGTTCATGGAGTGGAATATTGAGCTGTCAATTATATCCAAGTGATAAAAAGAGTCAGCGCAATTCCAATAAAATTCCAATAGATTTTTCACAGAAATGTAAAATCCAATCATCTAATTCATATGGATAGCCATAATCATCTTGAAAAGGAGAAAAATGTTAGAAGACTTAGAATTCTTGATTTTCAAACTAACTACAAAGCTACAGTAACAAAAGCAGCATAGTGTCTGGCAGAAGGACAGACATATAATCCAATGGAAAAGAACAGCTCAGAAAGAAACTTCAAGTTTACAGCCAATAACTTTTTTTCAAGAACAACAATTACACTCAGTGAAAAAGGAATAGTCTTTTCAGCAAATAGTGCTTGGAAAACTGGATTTCCATGTACATGCAATAAAGGGGAACCCCACCTCATGTTAAACACAAAAATAAACTCAAAATGGATTAACAACCTAAATATAAGAGCCATAACTATAAAACTCCTAGGAAAAAAGCAAAGGGAAACATGTTCAGGACCTTGTTAGGTGGTCATTTTTTAGAACTTACCCTAAAATTATGAACAATAAAAGAAAAAACAGGTAAGTGGTACTTCATCAAAACTAACACCTTTTTCATATCAAAGAATTTTATAAAGAAAGTTAAAAGATAACTTAAGGCATGGGAGAAAATATTTGGAAACCATATATCTGATAGTAGTATAGTACCCATAATATAAAAAGAAATCCTACAGCTTTAAAACAAAAAGTCTCATGACCCAAATAAAAAAATGCAGTAAAGATTTTTATAAACATTTCTTCAAAGATAATATACAAATGTTCAACAAGCACATCAAAAGATGCTCAGCATTACATATCACAACCAGGAGAATGGGTAGTATTTTTTTAAATGAAAATACAAATATTAGAGGAGGTAGAAACGCTGGTACATTGCTGGTGGAAATGTAAAGTGGGACAGCCACTAACAAAAACCATATTTTAATTCCTTAAAAAGTTAAGTATAGAAACTTCATGTGACCCTGAAATTCTATTTCTAGGCACCTAGAAATGGAATTGCATGGTCACAAAGGGTAAAGTATCTAAAACAGGCTCTCAAGGCTACAGTTGCTCACCGTGATTCATGGTAGTAGTATTCACAATTGGCAAAGATACAACATTCCAAATATTCATTAACAGATAAAGTGAAAACCAAACTATGGAAAAGAAATACAATGTAATATTATTTGGGGGTTTTAAGAATGAACTTCTGATGCATGCTAAAACATGGATGAACCTTCATGACATGAAGTGTGAAAGAGTGAAATAACTTAGACACAAAAGGGAAAATACTAACTAATCTTACATGAAATCAACACAATATGATATTCATAAAGTCAGAAACTAGAAAAAGGTTACCAGGTGCCAAATAAGGGGGGGGAATGGGGAGTTAATATTTAATTGATATGGAGTTTCTCTTTGAGATGATGCAAAGGTTTTGGCAAGAAGTTATGGGGATGGAGGCACAACTTTATGTATTTAATCGCTAAATAGTGTATTAGAATGGAGAAAAAGGAAAAGCAGATGCATATAAATATATACAAACACAAGCTCATAGAGTTTTACCACACAAAGAGTGAAACCTAATGTAAATAATGTGCTAAATTTAATAGAATAATCATATTATTTCATGATTTCAACAAAGGCAAGATGCTAATACAAATGTTAAAAATAGGGAAAGCTGTGGGGGGGGTTGGGATTTATGAGAACTATTTTCTTTTATGAGTTTGCATATTTTAATTGTTGCAAATCAGTGCCATCATACAAAGTTTGTTCTTTTGTGTGTGGTTTATTTCAATATTCATCAACCAATATATGGATAAATAAAATGTGGTATATACATACAAGGGAATATTATTCAGCCACAAAAAGAAATGGAGCCCTAATACATGACACATATGAAAGTACTAGGATTTATTAATTTTTATTTTATTTTATTATTTTTTTTAATTTGCATATGGGCAGGAGGCACCAGGGATCGAACTCCAGACCTCCAGCACGGCAGGTCGGAGCTCTGCCTGCTGAGCCACGGCAGCCGCCCAGGATTTATTTTTAACATAGAAAAAAACTGTGATGATTAGGTTATGGTGGCAAGTTGGCCAAATGGTTATGCCCATAACTCTGGTCAGGCAAACACTGGCCTGGCCATTGATGCAAGTATGTTTCATAGCTGGATGATAAACTGGAAAGCTGATGTATTAAGTCATCAGTGTATTGCATCTGTGGATGATTTCATCTGTGATCAACTAAGGTTGGTCTCCCACAGTGTAATAGTCCAATCAGTTGAAGGTTGGATTCTAAGGAAGAAGCGAGTCTCTTTCACTCCTTCTTCAACCAGTAAGCGTCTCCTGTGGAATTTGTCCAGACCCTTCATAGAGGCCACCAGATTTATGCCTGCCCTATGGATTTTGGACACTTCCACTCCCATTACTGCATGAGATACCTTTATAAATCTCATGTTTACAGATCTCACCTGTTTCTTCTGTTGCTCTAGAGAATGCTGACTAACACAGCTTGGTACTAGAAGTGGTTCTTGAGAAACAGAATCTTAAAAATGGGTTTTACAATTTTTTTTCTACTCTAACTAGACTCAGAGGCACTAGTGACTGTTTCCAATAATCAAGATGGCACTGACAGTCCATGGGGTGAGTTGGCAAAAGAGATACTCAAAATACCATCATTAGTCTCTGCTAATTGTATGCTTATATAGGTCAAGAATCTGAGTGAGGTTTTTGACACCTTTATGGAGTTTTGTGGAATCAGGAGGTATAGTCATGTTGATTCGTTGTTGTTAGATATGCCAGATACAGTGATGAGGAAAAAGAATGAGCTGAGGGCTTTAAATTTCCACCATAAATGCCATATGAATGATGTAAAAGTTTCCATGTGTGCCCTGAAAGAAAATCTTATTTCCTGAGGTGGCGGACTTGAGATCTCTGAAAAGCAGACACAAAGTCTCATTGCATGAATAGAAGATTTACAACATTAACTAAAATCTCAACCCTGTGCAGTGTCTGTTTTTAAAGAGAGGGCTTTCATTGGAAAACAATGGGATCCTGAAACACAGGATGGAGATATATGGCTTGATAATGATGGCAATGGGGTGACAGGATCCCCAGAATCTGCTCAGCCTTTGCTAGATAGACCTGCAATGGACTGCCTTGTGGAAACAGATTCCCAGCCTTCAATCTTATCAGAAGAGTCTGCCATCCAACCTCCACTGAAAGAGATTAACCTTCAGTGTCTGCTAATCCTGTAACCACCTCCCCTAGCAAAACAGCCTTTACTCTTCTGTCTGGAGAGACAAGTCCTATTTCACCAGCTGAAATGGCAATGAAATGCCCTGGGGCAATTGGCTTTAAAAGCATTTCTATTTCTTTTCATGACCCATCCCTGCCACCCTCTTTACTTCAAGGCCTGCAACTAGACTAAAGTTCCTACAGGCCATGAAAATTTAGGTAAAAAGTGTGACCTATGAGGATGTGTGCTAGACTCCAAAAGGACAGCATGAGTTTTTCCAATCTATGTAGACAGAAATCAGGGGGATATATATGGGAATAGATATTAAAGGTCTGGATAATGGTGGAAGCAATATAAAAGTGGATTAAGATGGATTTTTTAAATGCGCACAATAAACAGAGATTCTGAGTTCAGTGTTGTAGCTCAAGGGGTTAGAAATGGCATTAATAGTTTGTTTGGATGGTTGGCTGAACCATGAATGAAAAGGAGTCTGACATTACCTGAGGTTGAAATGCCAAAATGGCCCTGGCATAATGTAGATGAGGGGATCCTAATGCTTAGAGAGATGATAATGTTAGAATGGACTTACCACGGAAGGTTTCCTCACCCCACTCAAGAATGTCCAGAGGACATATCTCTGGTAGTTAGATTTAGGTGTCAACTTGGCAAGGTGATGATGCCCCATTGTTCTGTTTCTGTGAATTTAAATAATCAGTTTGTGAAATTTATTTATGGCTGATTACTTTTGCAGTAGGGTAAAGGGAATGCCTTCCATGATGAGTGAAGTTTAATTTAATTTGCTGGAGGCTTGAAAGAGAGAGGTCAGAAGGAAGCTTAATGCAGTACAGCCCGAGAAGCTCGGCATATATCATATCAGCATTCACAGCTCAACCCAAACATTTGGATATGCAGAAGGGAAACTCTCTGGGAATGGCTGTTAGAATCCAGAAGCCAGGAGAGAAGGCCAACAGACATCACCATGTGCCTCCATTTAACAAAGAGCCTCAGATGAAAGCTAGCTGTCTTTCCTCTGAAGAACTATAAATTTTTAATAAAATAACTCCCTTTGTTAAAAGCCAATGCACCTCTGGTGTGTTGCATTCTAGCAGCTTTAACAATCTAAAATATCTTTCACCAGAAATTTGAGAAATAAATTCATGAGACTAGTTCCATCATCCCTGAAGAGCTCTGTAGTCACTGTTCTCTGAAGGTCATATATTTCTGTGGGAACTACTGTCAGTGAGCTGGAATAATTAAACATAATAGGGGTAGTCAAATCCTGGAGTTGGCAGAAGCTATGTGGTGAGAATTTATTACCATAGACATGGTGGGCATTGCCAGCATAATGGATAGCAGACTCAAAACAGCAGACAAAATAATCTGACAAACAGAGACTTGTGGCATTGGCTAGTAGATCATGGGGTACCTAGAAATAAAGTTGATAGACAATCTACTAAATTCTTGTTTGAGTTGTATAAGCAGAATTCTAGATCAAGTGAACAGAGGTCTAATTAGAATTACAACAACAGAGAGTCATGGCCCTTAAATGCACTCCCAGGCTTGAGATGTTTTACAGACCCAGAGCCCCTCAAATGAGGGAGAGCCAGGTGCCCATGGGGAAGGAGCCTTTAACACCGCCCCAAATTTACTCTGTTACCTTCCTCCAGCCTTCCTCAAGAAGACTTATGACCTTTTACCAAGGTAATAGTGCACTGGGGAAAAGGAGATGATCAGATATTTGAGGGATAATTGGACACTGGTTCATAAGTGACATTAATTCAGAAGACCCAGAATATCAGATGGTAAGTCAGCAGTATACCTTCACTCTCCTTCCTCGGGGGTATTTCAACTCTCCAGCCCTGTGTCATGATCTTGTTTGCAAGGACCATGATCATTTCTCCCTCTCCCAAGACATCAAACTGGTCCATTATATTGGTGTTATCATCCTGGCTGGACCTAGTGAGCAAGAAGTATCAGCTTCTCTAGACTTATGGGTAAGGCATTTGCATGTCAGGGGATGGGAGATAAAACAATAAAAATGCAGGGGCCTTCCACCTCAGTGAAATTTCTAGGTATCCAGTGGTTTGGGGCATGTCAAGATATCCCTTCTAAACTGAAGGATAAGTTGTTGCCTCTGGCCCCTCCTACAACCAAAAGGAAGCACAATGCTTAGTTGGCCTCTTTGGATTTTGGAGACAACATATTCCTCATATGGCTGTGCTACTCTGCCCCATTGACAGAGTAGACTAGAAGAGCTGACAGGGTTGAGAGGGTACAAGAACCTGAGAAAGCTCTGCAACAGGTCCAGGCAGCTGTGCAAGCTGCTTCCCCACTTACGCTATATGATCCAGCAGATCCAGTGGTGCTGGAAGTGTCAGTGGCAAATAGGGATGCTGTCTGGAGCCTTTGTCTAACCCCTATAGGAGAATCACGATGAAGACTCTTAAGATTTTGGAGCAGAGCCTTATCATCCTCTGCAATTAACTACTTTCCTTTTAAGAAACAACTTTAATCTGCTACTGGACCTTATTAGAGACTGAATACTTAACCATGGGCCACCAATTACCATGAGGCCTGAGTTGCCTATCACAAGTTGGGTGTTGTCTGACCCACCAAGCCATAAAGTTGGGCTGGTACAGCTGCACTCCATCACAAAATGGAAGTGGTATATTAGAGACAGGGCTCTAGCAGTTCCTGAAGGCACAAGTAAATTACATCAGGAAGTGGCCAAAATGCCTATTGCCCCCACTCCTGCCACATTACCTTCTCTTTCCTGGACCAAAACTATTGCCTCTTGGGGAGTTCCTTACAGTCAGCTGACTGAGGAAGAATAAACTTGGGCCTAGTTTACAGATGATTCTGCATGACATGCAGGGCCACTCAGAAGTGGATAGCTGAGGCACTACATCCCCATCTGGGATATCCTAAAGGACAGTGGTGACTGGGAATCCTCCCATCGGGTAGAATTTCATGAAGTGGGCTGGGTTGTTCATTTTGCTTGGGAGAACTGGCCAGAGGTGTGTTTGTATACTGACACATGGGCTGTCACTTATGGTTTGTCTGGATGGTCAGGAACTTGGAAGGAGCATGATTTGAAAACTGGTGACAAAGATGTCCACAGAAGAGGTATGTGAATAGACATTTCTGAGTGGGCAAATAATAGGAAGATATTTGTGTCCCATGTGAATGTTCTCCAGAGAGTGACTTCAGCAGAGGAAAGTTTTAATAATAGGGTGAGTAAGATGATCCATCCTGTGGATGCAAGTCATCCTCTTTCCTCAGCCACTCCTGCCTTTGTCTAATGCCTCATTAATAAAGTGGGCATAGTGGCAAGGTTGGAGGTTATGGTTGGGTTCAGCATCACGGTCTTCCACTCACCAAGGCTGACCTGGCTATGGCAATTGCTCAGTGCCCAATCTGCCAGCAGCAGAGGCCCACAGTCCACAATATGGCATCATTACCCAAGTGATCTGCCTTCTACCCGGTGGCAGATTGATTACATTGGACCATGTCTATCATGGAAGGGGTAGTGATTTTTTTCTAACTGGAATAGACACATACTCTGTATATGGGTTTGCATTCCCTGCATGCAATGTTTCCACAAAAACTACCTTTCTTGGACTTATAGAATGTCTTTTCTACATCATGGTATTCTACACAGTATTGCTTCTGATCAAGGAACCTGCTTCACAGCAAATGAAGTATGGGAATAAGCACATGCTCATGGAATTCACAGGTCTTACCATGTTCCCCATCATCCAGAGGTAACTGAGTTGACAAAACAGTGGAACAGCATTTTGAATATCCAGTTATGGTGCCAACAAAGGTTGGCAGGGCTTGCAGTGCTGGAACAATATTCTTCAGGAGGCTGTATATGCTCTGAATCAGTGTCCACTCTATGGTGCTGTTTCTCCTATAACCTGGATTCATGGTTCCCAGAATAAATGGGGGGAAATGGGAAGGTCCACCACTCACTATCACCACTAGGAAATTTTTTTCTTAGTGATCCACTAGGAAATTTTTTTCTTCCTGTCCCTGAAAACTTAAGCACTGATAATCTACAGGTCCTAATTCCAAAAGGAGGAATGTTCTTATGAGAAGACACAAAAATGATTCTTCTGAACTGGAAGTTAAAACTGCCACCTGGCCACTTTGGGCTTCTCATGTCACTGAATCAACAGGCACGAAAGATTACTGTATTGTTTGAAGTAATTCTAACTCAGCTACACAATGGAACTAAATAAGATTTTACCTGGAATACAAGAGATCCCCTAGAGGATCTCCTAGTACTACCAGGCCCTGCAGTTAAACGAATGGACAATTGTGATAATCCAATCCTGGTGGGGTCACTAGTGGCCCAGAAACGTAAGGAATGAAGGTCTGTGTCACCCCATCTGGTAAAGAACTATGGCCAGCTTATGTGATTGCTGAGGGTAAAGGATCATGTAATGGGTAGTAGAAGAAGGTAGTGATAAACATGACTATGGCGACATGACGAGTTACAGAAATGAGGACTGTGATTGTATGAGTATTTCCCCTATTTTGTTATGAGTATGTTTGCATTTGTATATAAGAAAATATCTTGTTTTCTCTTATCATATGATGTAAGTTACCTTGTTCATGTCAGAGTGTTTAAGTCATTGGACATGAAGTTTAAAATTGAATGTTACTTAAAGACTTGCAGCCTATTCTGTAGAGATGTTATGCATTTCTGGTTATATGAAGGGCAGTTGAGTATTGTTAGGTGAACACATATGTTATTGTGTTCTATTTGGAAATTCAGCATATTTCAAGGCATATGTATAGCTGCCAATTTGACAAAGGGTGAACTATGATGGTCAGTTGCTGGTGTCAACTTAGCTAAATGATTACGCCTAGTTGTCTGACCAGGCAGGCACTGACCTCATCATTGCTGAAAGGATATTTCATTGCTGGTTGATAAACCAGAAGTCTGGAGTATTAAAATATCAATCAGTTGATTGCATCTGTGACTGATCATGTCTGCAATCAACAAAAGCATGTCTCCCACAATAAGATAATTGAATCAGTTGAAAGTTTTTAAGGAAGAAGAGAGACCCTTTCACTGTTTCTTCAGTCAGTGAGACTCTCCACTTCCTTGGAGCCACCAACTTCACAGCCTGCGCTATGATTTTGGAGTCTTCCATTCATATGGTATCATGAGATACTTATAAAAATCTCATCTTTACAGATCTCTCCTGTTGGTTCTGTTTCTCTGAAGAACCCTGATTAGTGCAAATCTATTTACTGATCTATAGCCTCTAGTAGGCTAGTAGATATATGAACTTGGAAGTAAGGGGAACATCTGACAGGATAAATAAATTTGAGGATTGTCATCATCATGTAGATTGTATTTTGAAGAATGAATTATATGAGATAGAGAATTTACTATGGATAGAGAAGGTAAGCAATCCAAGGAGCAATTTCTGTTGTACTTCAAAGACTTAATCTCAAGATTTTAAGGATAAAGCACCCATAACTCATACCTTGCATAAAGATAAACTCAAAAGGGATCAAAGACCTAAAAATATCAGACAGAGATATCAAATTCTAGAAGAAAATATTTGGAAGCATCTTCATGATGAAAATATGGAATTCACTGGTGTTAATTATGTTCACAATATTGTGATGTCACCAGTACCATTTATTATAAAAACCTACCACCACAAACAGAAATTCTGTTACAACTTAAAGTTAACTTTCCATTCCCTATCTGCATACAAGCCACAAGGAACCTGTACTCTTTTTTACTCTCCATGAATTTGAATTTTTTTCATAATTTCATATACGTGAGAACATACAATATTTTACTTTTGGGTCTGGATTGTTTCTCTTAACCCTATATCTTCAAGGTTCATTCATGTATAGCATGTATCAGAACTTCTCTGCTTTTTTATTACTGAGTAATATTCCGTGAATATACATACCACATTTTATTTATCTATTCATCTATTAATGGGCACTTGGGTTGATTGCACTTTGTGAATATTGGGTATGATGCCACTATGAACATTGATGTCTATCTGTTTGAGACCTTGGTTTCAATTTTTGTGTGTATACACCTAGAAGTGGGATTTCAAGGTCATATTGTAATTCTCTGCTTAACTTTCTAAGGCACCACCAAACTCTTTCCCACAGCAGTTGCACCATTTTATATTCTCACCACCAATAAATATGTATTCATGCTTCTCTACAATATTGACAAATCTGTCATTTTCCATTTTGTTACTAGTAGGCATTTGGGTGGGTGTGAAGTGCAACCTCATTGTAATTTTGATTTCCACTTATCCAATGGCTACTGGTTTAATACCTTTTCAGATACTTTTTGTCAATTTGTATATCTTCTTTTGGGAAAAATCTATTCAGTTCTTTGCCCAATTTTTATTGAGATGTTTGAATCTGTTGTTGAGTTGTAAGTGTTTTTAAATATTCTGGATATTAAACAAATATCATATATAAGGTTCCCACATATTTTCTCTCATTTATATGTTGTATTTTTAATATCTTGATAAAGTTATTTTATTCTATTCCTCAACAGATCTTAATATTTATCATCACATTCATCTATTCTTTTCTTTTGTTTTCATGCAGTTTGTGAAAAGTCTAAGGAGCCACTGCTAACACAAATAAAAAAATATTCAATCCTATTTTCTTTTAATACTTCTACATTTTCAGATTATATATAGCTCTTTGGCATGTTTTTAGTTAATTTTTGTATAAGATTTGAGTTAGGGATCAAACATCATTCTTTTGAATGTGAATATCCAATTTAACCAGTTCCATTTGTTGAAAAGATTATTCTTTTCCTATTGAGAAGATTCGGCACCTCTGTCAAAAATCAATTGGCCAGGAATGCAAGGATTCATTTTACATAGTCAATTTGATTCCATTGGTCTATGTATATTTACTGCTGGAACCAAGTTGTTTTAATTACTATAGATATGTATAGTTTCTTTTCTTTAAAAATATTTTTATTGGCAAATCTTCACAAAGTTTCATTCCATACATGGTGTGCAATTAGTGGCTCACAATATCCTCACATGGGTGTGTATTCATCAGTATGATTATTTTTAGAACATTTGTACTACTCCAGAAAAATAAAGAAAAAAATTCATACATACCATATTTCTTATCCCTCCCTCTCATTGATCATTAGTATTTCCCATCTATCCAATTTATTTTACCCCATTCCCCATATTTATTTATGTCTTCATTCATTTTATCCATATTTTTTTACTCATCTGTCCATAACCTATATAAAAGGAGCATCAAACACAACGTTTTCACAATCAGACAGTTACATTGTAAGAGTAATCTCTTCAAATCTCTTGATCTTCAGGAATCAAGGCTACTGGAACACAGCTCAAGAGTTTCAGGTAGTAGACTCCAGCTCCAGTTTAATGTCAAAACTCTCTAAAGCATATATTCTTTCAGTTATTGTGGTCTTTACCTAAAACATTTCTGTTTCTTTCCTTTTACAATTTCTATTTCTTCATTGAGATTTTTATTTCATTCATATAACATAATCCTAGTACCCCTTAGTTCTTCATCCTTGTTTTCCAATAGTTCTTGGGGCATATTAAATACCATTCTTATACAGTCTTTTATGTCCAAAATATCTTTTTCATCATGGATCATTTCTGAATATTCACCTTATTTCTTTAAATTAGTCATTGTTTCATTTCTTTTTTCCTGTAATTTTTTCGTTAACAGATTGCACTTCAATATTATTAAGTGTTAATTCTGAGAGTGAGTCCTTAATCTGTCTCTTCCTAAAGTATATATCCATCTAAATGACATAAATTTCCTTGAATGGCGTGACCTAGCCAAAAAAAAAAACCACAATAAAAAAGAGCTTTTCACAGTCCTTGCATATTTGTTCTAGCTTTGCTGCCTGCTTTTGTTTGTAAAGCTGTCAGAATGCAATATACCAGAAAGAGAATAGCTTTTCAAAAGAGAACATACCAAATTTCAAGTTTGTAGTTCTAGGGGTGTGAAAATGTCCAAATTAAAGCATCCAGAGAAGATAGTTTAGCTCCAAAGAATGAGCTGATGAAGTTTGGGGTTTCTCTCTTAGCTGGGAGGGCACATGGTAACATTTGTGAGCTTTCTCTCCTCATTTCATGAGGCTCCCTGGGGTGTTTTCTTTCTACATCTCCAAAGGTCTTTGGCTGTGTGGGCTCTGTTGGTTCTGAAGCTTTTTCAAATGGTTCCTTCGTAAAGGGCTCCAATAAGCAAAACCATCTTGAATGGGTATAGACACATCTCCAAGGAAACCATATAATCAAAAGTTGACACCACAATTGGATGGGTCACATTTCCATGGAAACAATAAAAATGATCCCTCCCAGCAATATTGAATAAGGATAAATTGTATGGATTTTCTGCGGAGTTGAGAGTTTCAAACAAGCACACTGCATAAGGTAGCTCTCCTTCACAACTCAACATACTTAGCAAAGATATCAGACCCAGATGAAAGTGCAGAGTGATCTCAGATATTTTGTGAGCTTTTGTATTCTCCTGGGTATGGATTCAGGGCTTTAAGAATTTCCCTGTTCACAAGGATCCAAATGCCCTTTCTTATATGAAGAAATAGATTCTACCCTTCTCAGTGGTCTGTTCTACATCTTAAAACTCCATTATCCCTTGCTCTAGTCATCTTTTATTTAATCATTTCTTAAACTGCTTTAGCTGCCTGTTAACTATTTCTTCTTGCAACATAAATTCTGTGAGGGTGAGTGTTTTGATTTGCTAAAGCTGATGGGATGAATTATACTAGAAATGGGTTGGCTTTTTGAATGGGGATTTATTGGTTACAAATTTGCAGTTCTAAGGCCATGAAAATGCCCAACTTAAGACATCAAGATGAAGACACCTTCCCTGAGGAAAGGCTGCAGGCATCTGAGTTTCCTTTGTCACATGAGAAAATACAAGGTGATACCTACTGGCTATGCTGACACTTCTTTCCTGGTTCTGGTTTTAATGGCTGTCTCAAAACTCTCTCTGGATGCTTCTTTCTCTCTAAGCTTCTCCCAGGGTATTTTCTTTCTAAGCTCTCTTTCTCCAAGAGCTTTCTGAAAAATCTCTAGTAAAAGTTTTGACAGAACTTGAATTGGGTGAGTCACATCTCCATGGAAACAACATAGTCAAAAGTCCTACCCACCACAGATCTCTCCTGCATAAGAATAGATTAAAAGTACAGTTTTTTTCTGTGGCACAAAGTGTCAGCACAGTGAGCTGTAAAAGAATTTCCTGGTATATTTTTCAGGTGGCAGCCTGATAAATTCACACTGACATTCAGGCACCACATAATGTTTACCTCCAGAACAGGGCCAATGACCCACAATGAGAGCACAGCCTAGCTCCTCACTATCATTGGAGAGATTTTTGGAGGAACCAGCAAAAGGACCATGAGCTTTTTCCTGTGTTTTTTAAATTTTATTTTCTTAATTAGGAACTCACCCAGTTTCAGCAGCCCTTCAGCTGTTTTCCAGAATTTTGAGGCAGCAGCTATGATAGATTTTGCCAGTTGTTCAAGGAGTCTATGGGGGAATAACATCATCATGCATCTTATTCTGGTATCTATGTAAGCCAGAACTCCTATATTTTAATATATATGCAGTATATTAACATGTGTAAAGCACAGAAGTTCACATTTTACCCACTTTAAATCGTAAAATCAAATTGTATTCAATTCATTGACAATATAGTCCTACCATCACCAATATTCATTAACTCAAATTTTTGTATAGATTTGGGAACTATTATAATTTTAAGTACTGGATAAAAGGCCCAAGTATCACCCGAAGCAGGCAGAAGCTTACTGACAGATGTGTAATATTTGCAAATATGCCAATTCCTCAGCATCCTAAAGATAAACATATTTCTATTAGACTGTGTACCATAGAGTGACTTTCCTAACCTTTTGCTTCTTTTTTTGAGTACACATGGATAAATCCTTGTCTGTAGGTACAGATATTTTGTGCTTAGGGTCCACGCTAAATGCTCTCATATGGTTGTTGTCTGCGCATCACTTAGAGACTCAGAGGCTTCCCTTGGGGAAAGTTATGATTGAAAACTGTTCTCATTCTAGGAAACATGGAGCCTCAACTCAGAGAGAGAGAGAGAGAGAGAGAGAGAGAGTTCCTGAAGATCCTTAGAGATCATCTGGAGGTCATACTTCAGATAGTTCTGCTCAGTAATCCACATACATCTACATACTAGGATATAATCATCAGTTTGAAGTCACTGGCCCTTGATGAAATAATGGAAATAAAAAGACAGAAAATGGTAAAAGGAGGCTTAGTCTACTGGTAAGTGAAATATTACAAGTAATTGATTACATTGTAAAGATTTAAGACTGTTACAGAGCTACATACTGTTAATATAAGAGTTAGGAGAAGAAATTTTTTATAGGTTATCAAAACATTCAGAGACAGGCAACACTGACTATTTGAAGGATTTAGATGAGTGCCTGCAATGTAAACTCATGAGAAGGGAATCTGGAAAAGAATATCAAGAACAAAGGCATGATAGCTTCTTTAAAGATGTACCAATATATTAGCCTAGCTCAGCATGATCTGTGAGAAACTGTTGGGGGAAATACAGTTAAATGACTACAGGTCCAGAATAAAGAAGATACTTGTGTGTCACTAGAAAGGGATTAGATTTTTCTCTAGGAGAAGAGTGCAGCCACATGGTTGTGAAAAAATATTAAGTATGCACATACAATAATTGGCTTGAAATTTTAAATGGACTGATTGTAGTGTGATCATAATTACTCTAAGCTGGAAAGAAGCAAAAATGAACAAATTTCGAAGAATGAACTTGTGAGGAATCACAGCCTGGAAACATGGATCATTGCTATGAAAATTGAAGTCTGTAAGAAATAGACTGAAATTGAAGAGAATACTTGAGTTTCATTAAACAAAACCTATAGGTCTTGAGGATAGAAATGTGTGTTTGTATGTATGTATGTATGTATGCATGTATGTATGCATGTATGCATGTATGTATGCATGCATATATCTATCTAATATCTCATGAATCCATCTGTTCTAGTTTGCTAGCTGCCAGAATGCAATATACCAGAAACAGAATGGCTTTTAAAGAGGGGAATTTAATAGGTTGCTAGTTTACAGTTCTAAGGCTGAGAAAATATCCCAGTTAAAGCAAGTCTATAGAAATGACCAATCTAAGGCATCCCAGGAAAGATATCTTGATTCAAGAAGGCCGATGAAATTCAGGGTTTCTCTCTCAAGTGGAAGGGCACATGGTAAATACTGCCAGAGTTTCTCTCTCATCTGGAAAGGCACATGGTGAACACAGTCAGTGTTCCTCTGTTATCTGGAAGGGCACATGGTAAACACAGCATCATCTGCTAGCTTCTCCTCCTGGCTTCCTGTTTCATAAAGCTCCCCAGGAGGCATTTTCCTTCTTCTTCTCCAAAGGTCTCTGAATGGTGGACTCTGCTTCTCATGGCTATATCATTCTGCTTTGCTCTCTTTGAATATCCTCCATTCTCCAAAATGTTTCCTTTTTTATAGGACTCCAAAAACTTATCAAGACCCACCCAAATGGGTGGAGATGTATCATCGCCTAATCCAGTTTAACAACCACTCTGGATTACATCACATCTCCAGGGATATTATCTAATTACAGCTTCAAACATACAATGCTGAATAGGGATTAGAAGAAACAGCTACCTTTACAAAATGAGATTAGGATTAAAACATAGCTTTTCTAGGGGACATACATCCTTTCAAACCAGCAAACCATCTACTATATATTTATCCATACATCTATAGATGGCTCTGTTAGATCTTTCAGTAAGTTTTCTGTTGGATAATATGATAATGATTGATGTCCCCTTCATGGTAAATTGCTGAACAGAACACATTAAGAATCCTCTCAAAAATTTCACATCAATGGAACAACATTAATTGTTAAACATTGAAACAAAATCTAATCTAATTGAAGAGTCAATCACATTAAGGAATATCCTGTAATCCAAAAACATAAAATTAGGAGAAAAAGTATATGACATTCATTATTTGCTTGTAGTTCAAAGCCTGGAGGTCTATTTCCCCAAACTATATTATGCCACCTATTGAGATGTTCATTACCTAGAAAAGAAGTATGGATTTCCTCAAGGCATGATAGAGAGGTTTTGTGACTCCAGGCAGGTTTATGGCATTATAAGACTTTATATTTTAAAGAAATTGTCATACTTGTAAAGAATAGAGTTAAAAATCTATGAATGAAATCAGAAAACCAAATTAGGGAACTGATGGGGTAATACTGGAAAGAAATGATGTTGACTAAGATGAGAAAAGTAGCATAAAATATATTAAGAGAGAATATTCTCACACTAAAACATGCTGGTGGTGGTGATGGAGTGGTGCACTGGGAATTACCCATAGTTAGTGATCTAAACAATTGGGAGGATGATGGTAAGTATATTAACATAGGGTAGACTATATGAGAAACATATTGTGGTGAATACTTATTAAGGATTTTAGTTTGGCCAAGTGAAAATTGACCTACTATTCAAACAATTAGAACTACTGTAGTCAATGAGGTATATTTATTCATTAACTCAGAGAGTGGTCAGAAATGGAAATATATATCTGTGAGTTAGTGTAATATAGATATATAAAGTATTAGAACTGCTTGAGAAAATCTATGGAAATCAAGAAACTAGAGAAAAGCATCCTAGGAGAAAAAGCTGAGGGACTCTAAAATTAAGAGTTTGTGTAGAAGAATATTGGCTATCAAAGGAGGCAGACAAGAGGCCACCAATGAGTTGGAGGGGGCCATAAGAGAAAGTAGTGTTCCATAAACCAAGGAGAAACAGCTGTTAGAGAAAAAAAAAATAGGCCAACAATGACAAATACTTTTGTAGGATGAATCAGATCAGTTGTTTTTCACTGCAGAGGCCAATGAAGTTTAAGGGCCCAAAGACTGATTGGCGTGGGAGGAAGAACAAATAGGAAACAAAGAGATGGAGATAACATCTGTGGATAATTTTTTTGAAAGACCTTTCTAAGAAGTCAAGCAATTAAAGAGTAAAAGATCAAATGTATTTTATATTAAGATGTGATTGGAATGATTTTCTGTTGATTTAAATGACTGAGTGGAGGGGAGACAAAGGTGACATAAGAATAAGATATTCTAGGAGGCATAGTTTCTTACCTCCTGACATACACATAGTTTACTTATTGAGTTTTATAGTCTCTTTATATATCTTTTACTGTGAAATATAACATATACACACAAAAGCAGTACATTTCAAAGTGCACTGCAACAATTACTTATAGAAAAGATTTCAGAGTTTGGCATGGGTTACAGTACCACAATTTTAGGTTTTTCCTTCTAGCTGCTCCAAGACACTGAGACTAAAATAAAGATCAATATAATGATTCAGCAGTCATTCATTTGTTAATTCCCATCTTCTCTGTTATAACTCCACCTTCTCCTTTGATCTTTCTCCTGATCCTTAGGGGTATTTGTGCTATGCCCATTCAAGCGTTTTCATGTTTGGAAAGGGGTATTGATAATATGGTGTCAGAGGATGGAAATAGTTGATATTCTGGAGATGCTGGCCTCTCTGATTTCAGGACTTATTTGGCCTAGGAACCCATCAGGAATTGTGGTTTTCTCAAAAGTAATCATAGTGCATGGAACTTTTATAGAATCCCGGATAGAGTCATAGGTGTTCTTTAGGGTTGGCAGGGATGGTTTTGGTTGGGGTTTGGCAAACCATGATAAATAGCAATATCAAGCTGAAACTTGCATAAGAGAAGCATCCATAGTACATTGTCAACTCTATTTGAACTCTCTCAAACACTGATACCTTATTTTGTTACAATTCTATTCCACCTTTTGGCCTGGAAGGCATTCTTGATGCTGAAGTGCCAGGACCAGGTTGATTCCTGGGCATAATATGCCACATTGTTTGGGAGACTTTCACCCCTGGATGTCAAGTCCCATGTAGGGATGAGGGTATTGATTTTACTTGCAGTGTTGGGCTGATAGAGAGCAGGTCCTCATCTGACCAACAATGGAGGTCCTCTGGAAGTCACTCTTAGGCATAACAATAGGTAGGCTTAGTTTCTGCAATACACAAATAAGCTTCACAAGAGTAAGCCTCAAGATCAAGGCCTTAACCTATTTACTTGTGAGTCCCTAATGTTTGAGACAATATCAGGGATTTTACCAGTGGTAAAGTTTAATACTTCCATAGTTTTTCTTCCATTCCTAAAAGGACTTTGCCAAAACTTTTTTAGTATCTGCTCCATATACTATGGCATGTACCCAAGCATTAACTTAAGCTGTACAGAATTACAAGTCCTCATTCCCATTCTGGGCTTCATGTATTTGGGTTATTTAAATGATCTATCCAGACAAATTGATTTATCTTATGTGCTACAAAAAATGTAGGTTTTAGATAAACTAAACCTCCATTCTTTTGGTCTCATAGAGCAGGTGAAGTTCTAAAATACAGGCAATATCCTCCCTACCCCTGTATTCTAATTTACCTTAGTCCCCACATGGTTGGCTTCACTTTTATCTCTAAATGAAACCTGATCTATTTTTCTACTTCATTAACAATTGCTATATTTGGCAATGCTGACCTTCAGACCTGCAGAATTCCTAGTCTGAGACTTAGAAGTCACCCAAGTACCCAAAATTCCAGAGAAATACCAGAATATCCATATATAGCAAAATCTCTCAATATCTAGAAATAAATGACAGCTCCAGAATAAATGTGACTTCTAAGGAACCAGCAAAGTGTCTTCCATAACAGTTATAACATTTCACATTCCCAACAAGAGTGCATATTTCTCCTCTTACTAATGTTGATGATATTTCCCTATATTTTCTTCTTGTTTTATGATACTGGCTGTTACATTTAGGTCTGTGATCCACTTTGAGTTAATTTCTGTATAGGATACATGGTCACAGCCTTTTTTCATTCTTTTGATTATGCTATCCAGTTATCTTATGCCCATTTATTGACTATTTTGTCCCAGGTCAGTGGATTTGAGTGTCTTTGTGAAAATCAGTTGACCACAGATTTGCTGGTCTATTTCCACACTCTTAATTCAAATTCATTGATCAATTTTTCTATCTTTGTGCCAGTATGATGCTGTTTTGACTATTGGTTTTATAATAACCTTTCAAATCAAGAAGTATTAATTCTCCCACCTTCTTCTCTTTTAGTATATTTTCATCAATTTGGGTTCTCTTTCCCTTCCAAATGAATTTAACTAGATTTCCAAGTTTTTAAAGTAGGTTGTTGGTATTTTGATTGGTATTGTGTGGAATCTGTAGATCAATTTAAGTAGTTTTGTCATTTGAACAACATTTAACCTTTCTATCCATGAGAAGGAATGTCCATCCACCTATTTAGATCTTCTCTGATTTCTTTAAGTGATGTTATGTAGTTTCCTGTGTATAGGTCCTTAACATCTCTGGTTAAGTTTATTCTTAGATACTTTATTCTTTTAGTTGTTATTTTGAATGGGTTTTTTTCTTAATTTTATCCTGTTAGGCCATTACTTGTTGTGCCAATTTGAAAATATTATGTACATGGAAAAACCATGTTTTAATCTGTTTTCAATCTTGTGGAGGCAGCCATTTCTTTTAAACCTAATTCAACACTGTAGGGCAAAAACTTTGATTAGATTTTCTCCACAGACTTGTGAAACATTCCAAATGTGAGTGTGACCTTTTGATTAGATAAAGATGTGACTCCACCTATTCAAGGGTGGCAATGTCCTCAGGGCAGACTATTACAGAGTTATCTAGAGAAGACTCAGCATGACCTAGGGCATCAACCTCTCTGCCAACATCATTATGAATTCATATGTCACCATCCCATTTTTCAGGGTCCCATTCCTTTCCAATTAATGCCCTCAACTTAATAGCAGACACCATGAAGAATTGAGATTTCAATTTATGTTGTAAAGTTGCTACTCTAACAATAAGATTCTGATTTTCAGAGATCTCAAGTCTAGGCTACAGGAAATAAGATTTCCCTTCAGGACACTCATGGAAACATTCACATCTGTCAGATAGCACATAAGCTTCTCATTCGAAGCTGAAGCCCATCCCTTTCACTCATTATGTTTACAGTACATGTAACAACAACCAGCCAACATCTCTATACCTCATATTTCCACAAAACTCTATAAAGATGTTAAAAACATTATCCCTCAGAGCCTGGCTTCATACAAGTGAAGCATTAGAAGAGTCCAATGGTGATGTTTTGACTATTTCTTTTGCCAACTCACCCCATGGATTGGCAGTATCATTCTGATTATGTGAATCAGAGTCCTTAATGCCTTGAGTCCAGTCAGAGTAGAAAACCAATCATAAAAACCCATTTTTAAGATTCTGTTTCTTTAGGGCTCCACTCTTGGTACCAAGCTATATTAGTTAGGCTTCTCTAAGAAACAGAATCAGCAAGAAATATCCATAGATATAAAATTTATAAAAGTGTATTACATAACTGTAGGAACATAGTGTCCAAAATCCATAGGACAGGCTGTGACTCCAATGGAGGGTCTGAATGAACTCCGCAGGAGAGGCTCACCAGCCAAAGCAGGAATAGAGAGTCACTCTTCTGAATCCTCTTTAAAACCCTTCCAATGATTAGATTAAGCATCATTCATTGCAGAAGACACTCCCCTTGGCTGATTATAAATGCAATCAGCTATGGATGCAGCTGACAAGATTATTTAATTCTATGAAATATCCTCAGAGCTACAGTCAGACCAGTACTTACCCAACCAGACAAATGGGCACCACCACCTGGCCAAGTTGACACATGAACCTGACCATGACACCAGCTGACAGAGGTGTTCCTGACACATTAACTTTTCTTGAATTAAGGTATGTTTCTTCAGATTCATTAGTTTGGACATTTTTATAGTCTTAGAAATGTAAACTTGTAACTTCTCAAATTCTCCTTTTAAAAAGCCATTCCATAATGGCAGGAGGGACAAGAGTTAAGAGGAGGTTTAGATTTCCTATTTGGCAAGGGTGTGGTTTTTTATTTTCTTTCCCTTGGGAAGAATGAAATTATCTAAAATAAAGAATGTTGACAGACTATGGGCTTTGGGCCCTCTGCATGATGCCTGATGAATGCAGGTGCCTGAAGGATGCACTTATGGAGAAATAGATTGGCAAACGATGGTGTATAATTATGAATGAAGGTTGTGCTGCTACAAAAAGGAACAAAGTCATGAGGCATGCAACGATGTGAATGAACATGTGAGACATTGGTGAGGCAAAATAAGCCAGAGACAAAAGAAAAAGAATGGTATGGTCCCCTTTAGAAAAAGCTTATAAGAAAACAGGGGCCTAGATTGTATGCTTTTAGAGCAGACACATTAAGTCCAGAGTAGTGATTATTATTTCTGGATTTTGACAGGCTGTTATATATATATATATATAACTTGATATTTAGATATAAGAATGAAGCTAATAGGTTGGGGTTAAAGTAATTCAGAACATACGATTAAGGAAGATAGCATCTATATTTTAGAATCACACATACTCTTTGAGATCAATGGAAGAAAGGTTTACTTGGTCTGGAACTGAAATTTTTGGCAGTGTATAATCAAATTTAACCTGTCTGTACAGCTCATTTGAAAATTGAAGCACAGGGGGCATAGAATAAGAAAGAGGTCCATTTTCCTGTATAGATTATTGTAATGCTTGGATACATCCTAAAGTATATGCAGAAAATCAAAAAGTATAGGGAAAGTTCTCTGAGGGATGGGAGAAAAATATAGAACTATTAAAACTTACCATCAGGGAATCCCCTGATACTGTGTCATTTTAGGAACACCAAAATCAATAGGCCATGCCCTTGATCATGAGGCTTACTCTTGTGAAGCTTATGTAGGTAGTGGAGAAGCTTAGACTACCTATAGGGATACCTAAGAGTTACTTCTGGAGTCCCTCTTTTATTGCTCAGATGTGGCCTCACTCTCTTTAAGCCCAACTCTGCCCTCCCCCCAGTGTGGGACATGACATCCAGGGGTGAAAGTCTCCAGGGCAACGTGGGAGATGATTCACAGGGATGAATCCAGCCCTGGCATCATGGTATCAACAGTCCATCCTGACCAAAAGGGGGAAAAGAAGTGTAATTAATAAAGTAACAGCGGCAGAGAGAGTTCAAATACAGACAAGAGGCTACTCTGGAGGTTGCTGTTACTAAGCTTCAGTTAGACACTGCTACCTATCATATCCTGCTAACAACCAACCAGTATCATTCCAGCCAATCCTAAAGAACACCTAGGGCAATATATAAGATTCCACAGGGTTCCATGCACTAGAGTAACTTT